>JAYJMJ010265356.1:0-13753 GCA_036873875.1 Laminaria ephemera | reverse complement strand
CTACTATTACTACTGCTACTACTACTACTACTACTACTACTACTACTACTAATACACTACTACTACTACTACTACTACTGCTACTACTACTGCGCGATTTCGTACGCAAAATAAACGACCCTATACGGGGGGGGAAACGATTAACAACATCGACGAGCAGAGTGAAGGCAATACCTCCCACGAGTTGAGGGGGAAAGCAAACTTCATGATGACCACAGAAACTATAATAAACAAATACGTACCAATGATAAACAAAACAGCAGCAAACGTGCGGGCTTCGCTTGGGGAAAACATTAAATAAATTACTACTGCTGCTGCCGCCGAGGAGAAGAGCGTTTTATAGCGTGGGTAAGCACAATTCGACGCGAGCGAGTCGACGAGGGAAAAGTGCTGAATTATTCTCGCGATAAAACTGAAGGCGCGTACCGTAGTGGGGAGGGAGGAGAAGAGCCTGCTAAGTGGCCCCGGATCTGAGTTACGACTAGGGATCAGGGAGGGAGAAGGAGAAAGAAAAAGTGCGAAGATAATAGATGGGATGGGCAAAAACAAAAAACTTTCAAAATGTCTCAAATATCTTTCAGCTTCCAAGATCTCTAAAATATCTTTCAACTTCCAGAAATCTCTCAAATACCTGGACCTGGTATCTTTCAACTGCCAAAAAACTCTCTCAGATACATGATGATATCAGGTTTTGTTATGCTCATGAATAATCTGGAATTATTATTAACATGTGTTGGATGTTCTCCAACGTGCTCACAATCTCTAGCAGCATATATAACCACACACACACCCGATTTAGACTGCCTCTTTCTATACTATAAAACCCTACCGTACTTTACCCCCTCAGGGAGGGCGGGCGGGTTCTTCTTTCAACCCGCCGAACTCCTACCCAGTTCCAGAACCCTGGTCGCACACACCGTCACACAGAGTCCCGTACTAAGAGTCTTCTTGTTCCTTTCTCTCTCAACCCTTCCCTGCCTCTGTCTCTCTGCTTCGACCAACTGGACCTCCAACCAACTTTCAACCTTTTTTTCCATCATCCCCTCTCTCCCATCCGGTCAACGATTCAGTAACTCTCCACAAACCCCAAATCTACTGCGTACAAACTTCCACATTTTTCAACATCTTAATTTTAACTCTCTCAAATATCTCAACAGTTTTAACTGTCCAGCTTCAAAAGTCTGCGTACTACTTACTATAGTCGGAGATGATGATGTACTTACTACATGGATTACGCAGTCAACGAGTAGACAAACAGATCAGGATCATATACCACTACCCGTTTTTTTTTTTCGTTTTTTTTTCATTTTCATTTTTTATTTATTTATTTTTTGTGTTCGAAGGAGTCGAAGGTGTACAGCAGAGTACGTCAAATACGTACTCTGTCGAAATCTCAGTTTGTTCCGCGACTACTTTCTTGACAGACCAAGAGAAGCTGCGTCGCAGACACTAGCCAACACAACAAGGGGGTCGGCATCTCTCGGGTGTACCCTATCCAATCCATGGTAAGATGGTAAGTAAGTCTCCGCCGCTCTTCCTCTGTATAGATAGGCTGACGTCCGTATATATGATGGCCACACCGACGTACGATCTATATTTTGTATGAACAAAGATATACCGGTCGTATCTTCTGTATGAACAAAGATACAGCAGCGATTCGCGTACATTTGCATTTGGGGTTGTTGAAACGACACGCGTAGCACGCGGTACGCGGCCATTTTTTTAAGCCGTCTCTTCTTCTCGTACTACAGCACTCGGCGGGTCTGCAGCGAGCAGAACCAGGAGGAGGGTCGATAGCAGCAGCATCGTCACCGTCATCTTGTGAGAGAGTCTGGCCGAAGAAGGAGGTATGTATGCGCATCCATGGTTAGGCGATTTGGAACGTGCAGTGCAGCAGTGCTGCCGATAGTTCGTCAGCTCGTTCGTTTGTCAGAGTTCGTCGTTGTATGTGTGCTGTGGTGGTATTGATAGCAAGCAAAATTGTTCCCACCTGTGCCAAACGATTTCATACGCGCTATAGTGGGCAACCGGCACTACTCAACAGGCACTATATAGGGACCACTACTGTTCTTGTACCAGGTAGTGCTAAAAGTCAAGGAGATTGATGCTTGCTTTTGGTGCAGCGAGTTGCTTTCCCTACGATGACGCAATGAACGATCGACGCAGACCGAACGACGAGCGCGGAACGACCGCACGACGTGAAGTTCATAGGGCGACGCCCATCCAGGCTTAGCGACGTAAACACGAAGCCGTAATTTCCCTTGTGGGGCGGGCCTCCTAGTGAAAGCCGACTGCTGTTTGCTGTGCCCTCGTGAGACTCTTATTAATAGTATACATACCACACCACCAGGAAAAAAAGTTGATGCTGGCGAGTTGCCTTGCCTCGTACGAGACCGAAATAACGCAATGAACCATCGACTCAGACTTGACAACGTGCGCAGAAAGCTCACACGACGTGCCGAAGTTCACAGGGCGAAGCGACGATGTAGCGATACTGCTGAGAGACGACTGTTGTTGTTCGTGGTAGACTTGGGTAGCTTTGAGCGAGCCAGCCTCTTGTGTGATCGGCAAGCAACGCGGAAATCGGACTAAATCGTGTTCATGTTCGGACACGTATAGAAATACAAAACTCATATTTTTACGGTTCCTGGAAAAACAGCTACGCCTCCAAAACTCCACGAAAATCGTGAACCTACGCCTCAAAGCGCGGCGTAATTGGGAGACGTATGATATTCTGGGAGGCGTAGGTTTGATTGTAAAAGCAGGGTATAGGGGAAAACCTATAATACGCACCAGTAGTCGTACGAGCTGTTGATGATGCACAACGCGACGTAGCTGCGGAAGGTGCAGCAGTTGTAGGGGTGGCTGATGTGTCAGATGTATCTGGGCGGTATACACCCTTCGCCGCGTATGACGTGTGGTCGATGATGGTGCTGGCTTGAGCACCGCTGTTGAAGTGGAGTTCGCCGTTTTGTTGACCATAGAGGAGGGGACGGCCATCAAGAGTGTCCGTGTTTGCTCCTCCGCCTTTGAACCATGCACCCATCGTTGTCGTGTTGATTGGTTCGGTGCAGGCTGCACCAAGATTGCTTGTGCACAGGGAAACGATATTTCCCCACCGATTTCATGCAAGAAAAGTAATTTTGAACTCGATACACAGGCTGTCTGCAGAGAAAACATTTCACTACTGCTATACACACGTTGTGACGCCCCTTCGCTCTGAGCGAAAACCCGTCACGCATGATATTTTTTAAGTATTTCTTCCGAGTGGAACACGTGCTTTGCGCTTGAAAGCGTGAAAAATCAGTTGCTAGAAGGGTATGCCCCGCATAAGCAGGAGGTGATTCCCCCATTGCGAAGCTGAGTAGCCGACTTGCCAACGAACTGGCTGCACGTTACAGCTCGTGTGGGTCTGGTCGGCATAGTATGAAAACAAATGCACGAGGACAAATATTTGTACATACTTGGTGCTTGGGGGCCTGAAGAAATGGTTTTAATGACGACTTCGCGCGTATATATGATAACGTCAAACCGGACAACATATCTGCTACGCGCGTGATAACGCGAGCGGCACCGTTACCTGCTTCGGGCATAAAGCGTGGAAGCGGTCTCCTCGCACGAATATTCTTGGTGTACTTGTCGTTGATGTGATCCCTCTGTGTCGAGGCTGATCTTGAGTTTGGATTAAAACCCCCGCAGTTTCAGAAAGTGGAGACCTTTTCCCTAACTTTTTGGAAACGCGTGACCATCTCAGCGGGACGTCGTTGCTTGGTGCCAGTCGACGTGTTGATCAAAGGCGAGGCTCACATCCAGAAAGGATTATGCGTGCCGAGTCGCTGTCTCTGTGGTAAGAGCTGCATAGGTAGCACCAAAGTGTCCGTGAAGACGACTTGTGATGGAGAAGAACATTATTATTTGGCAAGGCACTTGCGGCCAAACGTGGGAAAGAAAAGAAAAGGAAGGTAATGGAAGAAGACGAAGCACGTGATCGAGGTAGGGCTGGCCGTCACTTGATCATCACGGGACAATGCCCATGCTACGTGCTACGGGCAGATGTAGTTTACGGGCGGTTGTTCTGGCCGACAGTCCGCCCTACAGTAAAGTTCCCTGCAGCATTTCCTGCAGCGTTCCCAGATATTTATGGTGGTAAGCTAGTTACAAGTTGGATATACAATACACCGGCGAGAAGGAACATACTCCCGTTTCGCCGCATACTGCATTTCTCCGTGCCTAGAATAAGATACTCGGTGTACGCATGCGTAGTGACTGCACATCAACTAAATACGTGTGCACTATTCCAACAAAATTCGGTGTTACCGCTATCGTAGGATGTGTCTCTGGAGAGAGTTCTCACCTCCGTCGCTCCCGGCTGTGTTGTTGGCAAAAGCGGTAAAGCCGTTGACGTCGATAGAAAAACCAAGTGAGACGTATAAGGCACATGAAGTTGGGCAACGGCTGTTGTAATTTGTTTTTGTCACATGAAAAGTAACGCGACGACAGACTGTGCGCCACTCCGAGGCCAGATTTATGGCATCTGGTGCAATAATCTAATCGTCAAATGTATCATAAATATCCTTGCGCAGAACCCGTTGGGGGTAGATACTTCACGCACTCTGGGTGACAGGATGTTTACAACAGACTTTAAATGAGAACCAATTAAAACACCTGCCCATTGTTTCGGACAGTGCACTTTGTTATGCTCCTAAAACCCACGACAAATCGGTGCAAAGCCCCCATCGGTATCCGGGCACAAAGAATATATGTACGCGAAGGCAGGTGTCACCAACCGCCAACGCTGTCAACGCCTGTTGCCACCTCAAAACGGTTGACGTAGAATATCGGAAGATGATTCGAGCTGACGGCCATGATATGTACACAGTATTTTCGTCGGTTGTGCGTCGCAGCCTTCGTGGATGTAGACAATGTTTGTACGCGTGCCACAAAAAAACGGACTAAAGACTACAGGCTGGATAGCTTGGCAACCTGCTACTGCGTGAACTAGCCCTATATCCTAAAAACGCCATGCAAGGGGTTTGCATGTCCAGTTTCAGTGCCACGCTACTGACAACGGACGTATTGGCGTTGATGGCGACGTCTATCTAAAGTCAGGTAAAGAGGGCACATGCATGTAGGAAGGAAATTGTACTAGATACGTTTATAATGCACATGTTAACGTTCTCGGTATACATGTGCGCGTACCCCAACGCCCGCAGCCCATGCAGGTCTATGGTACCTGCTTGCAGTTTCGGTGACATATTTCCCATATGAACAAACCTAACATGATACGCTTGACGTATGGCCTGTTGAGAGCGTGCGTTCCAGCCTCGTCTAGTACAACTATCAATATCAGACTCGAAACGTTGCGCGGACCTGCAATCACGCTAACTGCACAGCAAGAGCGCTTCGTTACATCGGCCACGACCAATTGCGGCAGTGCCTACTGATAAATGTGCCAATGCCAGACGTCACACTATGCATAACGGAGCCGGGTAACCGGCCGCATCAATGATGGAGCCGCGTACCCGGAAACAGCTATCTATATGGTTACTTGGAGTTTTTGGGCACAATGTATAGACAGAGACTACGGTAAGGGGGGTTTCCCCACTTTCGCTACGGGGTTTGAAGGGGTGCCCCCAGTTTCGATACCGAGTTTAGGCCACTACCGCGAGTGGCTCTACACCTCACCGAGTAAAGGAATTGAGCATATTCGGTTGGCGCAGCGCGACAAGCAAGCTCATGCCGGTGCATATCGATAAACCGAAAAGCGCAACGAGGCCCAAAACGTGCCCCCCCTAACGTAGCCTTGATCTAGAAAAATGTTCCGATGTCGGTGCTGCGGTCATCGCCATTTGAGAGATATCTAAACGCATCCAAGAAAAAAGAAAATCATGTCCGGCTAATGATTTGTGTTGACGTCTGTGAAACCCCAGCGATACGAATGACTGTCCGTCAATCGTCTGTTTCGAGACGACGCTTACCTCCGTCAACACCAGCAGTGTTCGCAAGAAAGGAAGCATCGCCATTAACTTCGATAGAGGAACTGTCCGACAGAAGTACAGCACCTGCGGGTAGGAAACGATAGTCGTGGAACAAAAATAATATTAGCCGTCAGCATCTTCAGCCCCCCCCAACCGGGCACGCAGACGGCGGCCGGTGCACGATTCTGTCATCCGGACTAAGCACAGATGGGTACGATAACATTTACAGGATTGTAAAGCTACCGAGAGCCGCTTAACGTATTAGTAACATGGTGTAGTAAGTACGTTCGCGATCGACCCTTGGAAAATAACTTTCATATTCATAGCTTCTATTACGATTGCAGTGCATTTGGCTATTCTTCAATCAACACAAATGGTCATGCCCCCGAGGAATGAACACACACTGTCGATATAGTGCCAAGTTCATGAGCGAGCTGGGAAACCAAAGTCAGTATTCGATCTGGAGCTTCTAGGAGATCATCGGAGAGCAGTGGAATATGTTCTCATAGCAGGTGCAGCGCATACCGGCTTTGCTCACAGTGCAGGTGTGCGTGTTTAGCAATAACAGCACGAACGCACTGGTTCTTGAATCTTCTTTCAAAGGGACTCTCACTGATGCTGATAATCACCACGGGCTAGCATTGTCGACCAATGGACCAATGTTTAAACGCCCTCGCCGGTAATATCACCATGGTATACCTTTAAGCGGCTTGCGCATGACAGGCCACACAACAGAAGGTGCAACAGACGCGTACCACGGTAGGAGTGGCACCTTCATTTTATGAGGTGTGTCGCTTGAAGATCTCCATACTCCATGCAGAAACCGACCCTGACAATAACAGAAAGTGAAACCAGACGAACAATCCTATGGCCAAGAAAATATAGTTAAACACAAACGATATTCGAACTCTATTGGGGACGCGTCGGCCAGAACCAACTTGGCCGAAAAGCGCTACTCCTATCGTAGCACGCATCTTCTCACCTCCATTTCCTGTTGCAATGTTGTTTGCAAACATGATGTTGCCACGAAAGTCGACAGACGAACCCGTAGAAGCGTACAGGGCACCTGAAGGCAGGCAAACACTACCACTGTAAGGCTTCTGGTCCTAGCATGCGTAGCGCGGAGACCGCTTGTATACTACCCCGACGCTTGTTTTACCACGCACTTAACAACACTCAGATCAACGAATGCATGGAAAATATTGTGCGGAAGCACTAAGGCGGGCGTTCGAGAGGTCCTTAGTGGGGAAATATAACATGTTCTCTGTTGTGGTTCTTGACGTTCCTTACAGCTAAAATGACAAGCAAACACGGCAAAACGGGGCACAGCTTGTGGCGAGTTTCGACCACGCTTGCCTTTGGAAAGGTAGGTGGGATAATCTGCCAAGCCTGTCAACACCAGACATCACTCAGAACGGATCACGCGGAACGTTTGAAGAGCCTTTACTGAACAAAGAACGCTTCGGGCTCATGGACACGATACACTTGTTATAACCATCAGTGCCATGGGCATTGGCGTCTTGACCATGTGTCTGGAGGTGCGACTGCACAACAACCAAACAAGACATCTGTAGAAAATGTACACGTTTATGTGCGAAGTAAACATACTCCAATTATGGTTATAAACCTACGAATGTACTATGACAACAATCCCGGCACTCAAACAACCCATTCCGAGTGTACTGTTGCTCCTGCTTCCTCTCGCTGCGTTATTTTCAAATGGCGCATTTGCGTTTATGTTAATGGATGTACTTGAACACGCCCCATTTTTGTCTGCGGGTGGGCACCTGTGAGTACGGAAATACCCGAAAGCCTGCAGCCCTTTCTTCCATGGCTCCGGGTTATACTTCCTGCGATACAGTTACCCGTGAATAGAAAACCACAGGAAAACGCGTGATGTATGGCCTGTACAGCGTTGATTTTCAATTTGAACTTTATTCAGTTTAAATTTGAAAGGAACTTATTTTGCTTCTCGACAAGGTCGGGAGCACTCGTCTGCAGGTTTAGCCACCCGGCAGAAAACACACCAGTATCAAGATACGGCCCGAAATATCTACACTAGCCGAGTTCAGTTATCATCCACGGTGACGCCTGCCGACGTCGGCCATCTTCTTAGACGAAATGGCGCTGACCACCACATGATCTACCCAGGGAACGTTCCTAGCCCTCTTGGGACCGAGTCATTTCATAAATCCCAGCGGAGCTATCGCGAGAACTTTAAAAAGGGGAACGAACACGAAAACACAAACCATGCGCCCTGGTTCACATTTAACGGAGTTGCACCCATAACAGACGTTTACTGTTTTGCCGTCAACAACCACCAGACGAGTTGTACGATAGAGGTAGCACATGTTTGGGAAACAATATATATAATAGAACTGCTACTTCCCAGAGTTGTTGGGATGTCATTTGCATTTTGCGATATCATTCGTTGTGTGCTTAGGCTATGGGGTTGGTCATCTGGTTGCACTTCTATTTTTTCCCAAATACAGAGTTTGGGTGCGTCATAGAGTTCTTCAAATGAGAAACCTTAGAAACTAATCGGTGCGCCTTTACCGTAGCATGCGTCATAATTATGATAGTATTGCCTTCTCTGAACAGCAGGGGAATTCGAAAGTAGCCCCCTATTCACTTGTGAAGAAATATAAACCCTCCGAACAAGGGTTATGCTCTCAATGCGGAACATACACGAGAGTTGGTTTTAGTTGTTGTCCACCTATAGACGTGCGCGTGACGCATAAACCTAACAACAATGCGCATTTCTATCCGTTAGGTATGCGTCCCCTGTTCGATCTCTCAGTATAACGCTGTTTAATGCCTGAAATGACCAGGCTCTCATATTACCTCCGGATTGAGCTGAATTGTCTGCAAACGAGGTGTTGCCGGCGACGTGGATTGCCGACTTGGAGGCATATATGGCACCTGATTATCAGCGGAACGGGGTCGCCGGTGAGTTCAACGAGTCGGGGAAAAACTGAGGAGCCATCGAAAGATGCTGGACACGACCAATACTTGGTATTTGATTGAGACCATCAGCACGATCAGCCACGGAAGAAAGCCAGGAAATCATCACAATACATACCGGTATATATACCAAAATGAGGCACGCCAATAAAACCCCACTGGCTGCATCATTAACTACCATTATTTACTGGACATATATATTGTTGAATCGTGACCGCGGAAACGAAATGCAAAAATCTCATTGTCCAATCGTCCCATCTCCAGTTCCAGATACTTTGAAAGCACCAATCGTGTTTTGTATAATGCTGTGCATGCGACCTCTTAGCCCATGCAGTATCGTTGTTTGGCATATTATTTGCTTTAGTCTTTACGGTCTTAGGCGGGAATAACGACGTGGGGGCGTTTCACGGTGACCACCGCTCGTACTCTGGCCGTTCGCTGTCGTACCATAACTGGCACGTTTTTGCTGCTACAGACTATCAACAATACATATCCTATATGTTTCAGCCGTGGCTTCCTTTGGAATGTAGGCCTAGTCATGTATATTGTACTTCGTTGTAAGGACCGTGAATGGACTCTGCCCGGGCCGTTTGTATTTCAAAGCTGTTGTCTCACCTCCGTTCTCAGCGCTGTTGTTTGCAAAGGCGCAACTGAATACAGACAGTGAGCTGGACGAAAACAGGTTGACCGTCCCCCCTTGTTCTCCATTCCCGCCTTCGAGCACCAAGTGGTTGAGGCTGAGAGTAGACCCGTTAGAAACGGAGAATATTCCAGGGCCACGTCCAGCTGCATCATCGACGACAGCACCAGCCTCGCTGCCGTTGGTCAGCGCACCTCGAATGCTAGGAAGACCGACCCCAGTGATAGTTACCTTTTTCTTATTCGACACCTCGATCGTCTGCGCAATAGTAACGCTTGGATGCCACGTGATGTCAAAAGCTCCTTCCCCCGTGCAGGCCAACACGTCGGTAAGAGTCTGGACATCGGCTGCTGAAGTAATGATGATGGAAACCGTACCCGACTGGCATAGGGCTGATTCTGCTTCATGCAAGAAGAAGACAGCCAACCCGACCATCACCATCGCCATGACGTCGAACACCATCCTGTAGGAAAATTGCACCGTCAAACACGTCACGTCATGACCAATGTTCGCGTTTCAAGAGGGCCGTCGTTGAAACGTGACCGAGCGAGAGCTAGCCCGCAGTGATGGTTTCTTCGCATGAAATCTCGAGTTCGCCGCGGTTGCCGTGATGCAGCAGTGTTTGAACGTCTATGTCGGTCATTCAGTATCTACTAAGGATTAGGGTCTACCTCTCCGCCCCAATGGCGGAGGGGACCTAAGTTGGAACTACACTGTAACACATCACCAATGAACCATCATGCAGCACTGATAAAATACTTCGTGTGATTATCTATACGTTGGTGTTTGAGGCCTAAGGTAATGCCTCTCTAAGTTTAGGTTGAAAGCCGAAAAGGAATTGCGGTGTCGGTACTGTGGTGCTCTAGAGGCTGGATGTGGCGGACAGGAACACATGTGTTGACGATTTAAAAAACTTATGGTAGAGCTTTGGGTTGTGCATTGGTTCACAGGACAGAAGATCAAGCACATATAAGGGTGTGCGTTGCAGTAGGTATTGCGGGTCCTGATCCCTCTGTCATCAACAAGATAACACGAGCAACCAAGCACCAAACGCCTGGTTTGATCCCTGCCCTCAGTATTCCATATTTGAGTTGTGTGCCCAAACCGGCAGTGTTTCTTATAGTATTATGCAGTTCGTTCCATACTACATGTACAAACCTTTTAGGCACACACCGCCATAGATGCTGCTGTGAGATCGACATTTTCGTCGAAAGCAATCTATGCATGCCGCGTGTGATATCAGAATAGATATAAATAAAATCGATCGCGAAGACCGAGAGCGAACTGGAAATCTCGAATTGTCGTATTTCGTCTTGGCCTCAGACCGGCATCCGTTGAACCCCTATCTCGGGGCCGAAAACTCGTTTTCTAGCCCGCTCTTTAGTCGGGTCTCGCACCCGGGCCTTCACCCTGCGTCCTCCAGCGCCCGTGATCATAATCTCGCCCTCCCCGCCGAGAGGGAGGACTCTCAACTATGCTTTCTCCAGCGGATCTTGGCCCGAACGATCTTCTTTAGCTGATTTTGACATGACTGTGGTTGCTGTGATTGGGTTGGTCCCTCGCCGTGACGTATGTTGTGTGGAAATATTCGACGGCTCCACTTCGTTGGCTGCTGCTATGATGAAGATTTAAGAGTTTTGAGTAAGATCCAGAAAAATTAAATATTCGTCGCTTCGAGTTTTATCAACTTTGGGTGGTGCCAGGTTTTGCAGATTTGGTTACGAGTACACGGTTTAGGCCCAACTTTCCAAGTCATACTTACGTATCGAGCGTAGCGAGGACTAAGCCCGCCGTCGTCGCGAAATTGTTGGAATAAGATGTTCCAATGATAGACATCATAATCGGCTTTTTACCTATTTACACGTCTCTTTTTCGTCTTAGCCTGTCTTAGATTCGTCATGATTCGCCGTACATTCGTCTTGGCCGTTTAAAGACGAATATAAGACGTGTTAAGACGAAAAACATGATATTCGTTGAAAACAGAATTAAACTTTTGAAGAAGAGTCCCGATATCTAACAAAAAATCCGAACATCATATTTTATGACATCATTACATCAAACTCGTACATCGAAACAAAAAGAGAACACAAGCTACATCTTATCATGACTCGTGACTCGTGACAGAACGAAAAGGGTGGATGCGGCCTCCGAGTCAGCTGGGTATGTAGCTGCGTATGCAGCTTGTCCCCACTCTTCGTTGCACTCTCCTTGTATACCCGATTGCTTGATGGCCATGATCACGCATTTTTTTGTCGTGTGGGGGGATCTGACTAGTAATTTGTGGGTCCGTTGGATCGAGATTTTTGACATCTTGATATGAGATACAGAATAATTTAATTCGCCGTAGCTGCAATAGCTGCTGCTAATGATACCAGGTATTAATCAATAGCAGCAGCAGCACAGCAGTGAGAATAGCAGCAGTAGTGATTAGCAGCAGCAGCAGCAGCGGCAGAGAATGTATGTCACACGACCCACGTACTACGGGATTGACACACGCAATCAACCAAGAAATATGAGATACCCCGCACAGAGCGAGAAGCAACAACCACAATGCAGCAGCAGCCAGTGTATACCACGCGACACGCGCGTCCATCTCGTTACATATTTGAGTTGCGTGCAGCCCACTGGGTCTGACACTACCACCGTTCAAGGAGCGTGGCTGCTGCAGCAGCAGGGCATGCACGCAGCAGCACGTATCATCATCGTATCAATAGCTGCTGCAGCACGACGCCGAACAGTACTGTTTTGATAAAAACGTATCGATCGGTATGCTTGGTACCTGGTGCCGAGCAACTGGTACGTGTGATATCAATTCGCAGTCGATTCTGTTCCTGTGCGATGCACTCCATCGCACCTCCCGCGGATACTCCTCCCACCATGCCACGGCGTATCTGGCCAGTGAGGTGGATATACGCACCCAGCTCGGTGCAGCACACTGAGCAGAGCAACGTTCAAGTAAAGCTCCCGACGACTATCTCGACAAAGCCGTTTTCTGTATGCCATCGAGCAGAAAACAATGAGCGAGTGGCGCTATCCCCCCACGCTCCTTGTAGCAAGTCCCTCCCCTTGCATACGTTGTGGCATTTTGGATATTGGGAATAGGTGTCTAGAGGGTGGTCTACTCGCTCCCTCTCACCATAGTAGCAAATCTCTATTTGTGACAAGGGGGAGTGGTCGCCTGCGTAGTAGGTACCCCTTCTTGTGGCAAGGGGGGGTTCCCCCCGTTGCCACATGGGAGGTCAGGGTGGAGTCCTCCCCCTTGCCAGAAGGGGTGGGGCGTCTCCCACATTGCGGCAAAGGTGGAGGTCCACCTCCTTGAGGCAAGAAGGAGTGTCCTCATTCTTGTGGCAAGGGGGGAGTGTGTCTCGCTTGGTGGCAACGCACAGAGCCGCACAGTACGATTCTTGACAAAGAAAAACCGCATTGAACCGCGCCGCAGATATAATAACCACATCGTACCGCACCGTACGATCATTGGAAAAACCAGACACCACCGCACCGTAGCATTCCCAAAACCATAATTCCGCATCGACCCGCACCGCACCGTACCGCACCGCGTGATTTCAACTAAACCAAAACCTCACCGCGGTGCGGTGGGGTCCTACAACGTGAAAAGCCTTGTTTATTTGCCTGAACACGTTTTTGACCTTCATGCATGCCTATCCGTACCATGTAATCTACTGCTACTGTATCTACTGTATCCTGGTCTAATTTCATCCCCAGCAAGCAGCAGAACTCGTATGCTCGTAAGTCGTTAGTGGAGGCTGGTTGTGACCACGGACGAAAACATGGCGAAGAGGCAACCAAGACAACTACATTATGTCATTAGTGGAGGCTTTTTGTGACCACGGACTCGTAGAGCATGGCGATGAGGCAACAAAAACAATTGCATTATTGGCCACCATCCACCAACGCACGCAAGTTGACGACAGTTCCAAATGTCCTGCTGCGCGAGCTCCGAAGGACAGCTAACTATGCTATCTTGAGTGTATACCAAGTACTGGTAGCCATTGCCAATGACTACATTTCCATGCATGAAAATTGACTCTCAGGAACATATATCTCTTTCAAAACGGAAAAACGAAAAATGATAGGTTTGTCTGTAAACGTACAAAAACAAAGTAACAGACAAAGGGATGTTTATTGTTCCAATGAAAATGAAGCATGTCTA
>JAYJMJ010265345.1:0-13755 GCA_036873875.1 Laminaria ephemera | reverse complement strand
CCTCTGCGCGATAAAAATGAAGGCACGTACCGGGGGGGAGAAGGGACGACACCCGTGACCACGGCTTGTCCAGAAGCCGGAAAGTAAAAGTGAGATTAAAATAAAAACATAACTGGACACCTAACAAAAAAACGAGCATGAAGGAAGCCAGGCTGGAATTTACAGGAAAATATGAAATCCAGGAGCAGTTATACTGAAGTTTGTGTAGAACGTATCCCCTCTCACATAAGAAACCCAGCCCGGGTCAGTGTTTGTATTCCTGATTAGGTGTCCTGTACTGTACTTCTGCACGGATGTGAGCGACTACTTCGTCGGCGGACTGCACCGCTGCAAAAGCAGATGCGCATGTAATTAGAAGGAAGGGGGGATCAATGGAAGCGGGTGAACTAGATCGATGTTAAGCCGGGATTAGGTATAGAAGGGAGTTAGATTTCGTGCACAGGTTTTCTTTTTTGGGGGTTCCCTTGATGTTCTTCTACTTTCTGGGAATGGTTCTGAGTGATAAACATTGAAGCTCATGCTGCATATTGTCGGATGTCAATAACAGTAACACTAATGAAGAACGTCATCGGCAACACCACCAGCAGCTACATCAACAGTGTACAAGGAACCACGCCAGGACGGCGAGAAACCCGAAGACTTCGGACAGGGGCACGAAAAGACATTTCTTGGCTCTCAGCATGCAACGCCTTGATACATTTGCAGTGATGAAAGGACAGGTCAGACCGCGACATTGGGCGTGTCTTAACCTTTAACCCCTTTTAAAGAGCATATCACCTGTTGAAAGCGAACAATATTTTCCTGTTGTAACATTCCGTCGTCGCTTTAATTCGTACCAGGGATATAATTTTGGATCAATGAGGTCTCTCTGCTGCGGCATGAGACCACACCCATACTTGTTTTTTCTTTACCCTTCTCTCAATGCCGTAGCTTATTCGTCTCTTATTACTGTCCGGGTTTTCTTTTCGTCCTTCTTTTACCCAAGCTTCTATGTTGACCTCTGGTGGGTCCGGCTGCGATTGTCCCGTGGGAGCGCTGCATGCGAACTTGCAAACTACTCGGACATCGGCATGGTGTCTCCCTCTATGAACGCCGTTTCACGAGAACGCTTGACCCCCGCGGTGGCCGCGGACGTTGTTACTCCTACGTATCTGCGTGCGACGGATGCGGACCCCCACCCCGTTCTCCATAAGAATGTCCCCCTCCCACCCGGATGGCGGTGCTCCATCCCGAAAGGGACGCGTGGTCAACGGCCAAATGACTAAAGCAAGCAACAAATGAGTACACCCCCCATCCCCCCTCCCACCCGGAGGAAATGCATTGTGTACCGCTTTTCCTCCATGCCCGCCACATCCCCAGCGTGGGGGAGAGGGGGACAGAAAAAGTATCGCTGAAAAGGTAGAACACCAAAATCACACAATCCTGTGCCACAGGCAGTATGCGCGGCCAAATCACCTACACGTAGGCTGCCCCCGGCTCCTAGCGAGGGGATCACCAGAATGAACGATAAAACGAAACGAAAACACGATCCCGTGCTGCGGCATGGTATGTGCGGCCAGATTACCCAGGTCGCCCCCCGGCTCTGAGCGTGGAGGGGAGTCGGCAGGACAAAGGAGAAAAGGAATAGGAAAACACGATCCCGTGCCGCAATATGAGCGGCCAGATCACCCAGATCGCCCCCCGGCGCTGAGCGGGAGGGGGGAAGTCGGCAGGAGGAGAAAACAAACAGGGAAACACAGTCCCGTGCGACAGTATGAGCGGCCAGATTACGCAGATCGTCCCGCGGTCCTGAGCGGGGAGGGGAGAGTCGGCAGGACGAAATGCAGGCAAAAAAGGGAAAAAAACTGAACCCTACCCCAACAACTAAGAAAACGTTAAAAGAAGAACCTAAAACCAAACACGCGCTCAGGGCGCAGGCCGAGTCCTAAGAGGAGGTTGCTGTTTGCTGGTAGTCGTATGTCCGGCTGGTGGACTAAACGAAGGGACGATAAAATAATATCCAGAGCTTTTCACGGGTCGGGTCACTTCTCACGGGTCGGGTCGGGGCAGGGTGACCTGACCCGGCCCGTGAGATTTGAATACTTCTTGACCCGACCTGACGTGACCCGACCCGACCCGACCCGACCCGTGAGATTTCAAACACCTCCTGACCCGACCCGACTCGGCCAGCGAGGTTTTCCCGGGTCGGATCACGACCCATGAAAAGCCCTGCTATTGTCGACTACCTGTACGCTTGTTCATACTCACAGGCCTGCTGGCGGCACTTTTACAGGCATACCTCGTCCCGACGTGCCCCTATTCCTACGCAAAACTCGCAGTAGCGCCAAAATCAAATCATTTGGAAATCATCCCAAGCCACACTCATGTCATACACGATATCGTTAACGGAACAGGTTTCCCCCTACCTTCGTAGATCTGCCAACAACCCACGCCTTACCGGTGCGTTTCTAAGTCAAAAACAGTGTGGAGTGAACCACCGCAGCTCCCCCCTCACATATTACACGACAAAGAAACAGCGACTTCCGTGATGAAATGCCGGGTTTCGAAATATTGATAACCTGTTTTACGTTACACCGACCGGAGGCCATTACCATCGTCAACATCAAGACTCAAAATCAATAACCAAATGTAAGACGTAGCCCAGCTTCTCCGTCGTTGAAAAACCACGGAGATACTGCATCGAAGGTGTCAAACTAGGACCCCACCCCGATGATGTGACAATGCACCGCACCGGATATCGTCAAGATCGATCTGCAGGCATAACACCCCCTGTGCTCTCCGTATCACGGTTCCCGTCTTTAGCCTTAGCTGTGAGAGCCATCACGTCCAGCAAAACACGGATGGTATCTACGTGTCCGTTGAGCATAGCCACGTGCACGTGCGACCCAAGGTTGACTCTGTTTTCGTCCAGCACATTGTTTTCGAGCATCGCTCCAGATTCCAAGAGCGCACGAACTGTATCAGCGTGCCCATTTTGGACCGCCATGGTCAATGCGGTAGCCCTGGCGATTCAGTCGGGGAGGTTAAGGAGTATGTTAATACACTAGTAAGGAGCATGTTATTCCAGTAGTAAGGAGCATGGTACAGTAGTAGGACCGAGGGTACGCGACAAAAAGAGAAAACGACACCATACACCCAAAATTATCAGAAAGAAAAACTAACCAGTGGGGCAGAATTTCTGAACGGATTATGAAAACACTTTTGTTTTCATATTGTTTTGCCTGGTTATATTTTTATAAAAAAATAAAAAATACACAACAACTGTGAGATCTAGGATAATGTCGAAAATCATATTATAGTACATTGTTTTTCTTGGTTTAGTACAATTCCCCCCCTGCCTCAATATCGGAAATAGGGGTGTAGTTTCGGAGATTGATTTTTCTGATACCGCTTGCAGGACACCAACTTTTCGTTTCGCAAGGAGAAAAATCGTGAACGAGGAATCGAAGGAGGCGTTTTCGTGGTTGGGGTCAAAGGGGCGGGGACGATGGGGGCGTAAAGTTTGAGGCAGGCGACTTCCAGGCAACAAGGCAGCATACTACCGTGATTGTATTACATTGATTCGCGATGACTACCGTACGCGATTCAGAACAACTCTTCCTCTTCGTCCTTACGACATCGTCCAGGAATAGATCTCGACGACATTTTTCCAAAGCGAACGTTTTTGTTGTGTGTACGTATCATACCCCCTTCGTTTGGGAGAGCATGGGCTCGAAAATTCATGCCAGGGGGACACATGGTATTGTATAGAATAGCCAAGCACCCTATCCGTAAACCTGGGGGGCATTCCACATCCGAGAGAGACGTGATCTCAAGAGGGTACACAACAAGTGCTATAGAGAATCTAGTGGCATAGCAGCTGCAACTGGCGTTGTGCCAAACGGACGAAGTCTCCACGACGCGAATGAGCATGCACCAACTAACCCCGACGCAAAAGGGTGTGCAGTGGGGGTCTCCCTATAGTGCCTGTTGAATAGTGCCTACTGCTGGTATAGCGCCGGTTAAACCGGCTGGCACGACTTTAACCCGCTATGCTAGTACCGCATACCCAATAGTGCCAGCGTCCGGTATACTGCCAGTATTACTACTATTCTGTTTACCATCCTCTAATGTGCAGCATGAGGTTCAACGTCGATCACTCATAAAAAGTCCAGAGAGAGTAGAATAAAACCAAGGAAAACTCATAAATCAATTGTTGGCTGGCACATACCGGCGCCATAGGGGGACCACCACTGTACCAACTAATGACGACGCATAAGCATGTACCAAGCATCAAGAATGTCCCGTCAACGGCATTCGGAGATCGACCAATCAATGCCGGTCGAGAGTCACTAAAAGCCCGAGCGGCATCGTACTTTATATCGTCTCTCTGAAACGCGCAACGATAGAGGTAGCGCGTTTAGGCCAAGAGAGCTCTGACTGACGGGGACACTGAAGAGAGGAGCTACTTAACACTGTTGAAATACCATTTGTGTTTTACAATTTTTTTTCGTTTTGTATCAAGGCTGTGGGCTTGTTCATCGGGTGTCACTTTCATGTTCTATCAAGTAAGTGTCTGGGCGAGGTAGATGGCTCCTTACGGTAGGAGCCTCAGAAGCAGCAGGTGCTACAGAAACAGTAGGTGCTACGATACCTCTATGGTAGCATATGTCCCCTCGAAGATGGACATTAGTGCATGTCTCGAATTGGTGTGGACTGATCAAATCAAGTGTCGGATCGCAAACACAGCAGTAGTATTAATGTAGAGCTCTAAAAACCAAAAGGAAGTTGAGACATCGCGCTACGTAAGAAACACTTCGACTCACCGATTATTAGCCCGTGCATGAATTCTGCACCCTTTAGTGGTCACAATCGCCCGCACAGCCTCCGTGTGCCCACTTCTCGCTGCCAAATGAAGGGGAAGGAGAAAACAATCCCCCGCACAATAAGAATTGACATCCGCCCCTCCGTCAAGCAACGTCTGAACGACGCCTGCATCACCACCCGCTTTGCATGCGGCATGAAGGGGCAAAACACCTTCAAGGCTGCCCTGGCCTGGCTGAGCCCCCCTCTCAAAAAGCAAGCGGACCACTTCCACCGAATCGGAGTTGGAGGGTATGCCGGCTATGACCGACAACAGCGGGACATCCCAAGGTGCCCACGGAGTAAGGTCCGCGCCCGCCTTCAACAGCTGCAAAAGAGCATAAGAAGCAGGTGCAAAAATAAACGTGTACGAACGTGTTACAGGTACAAAAAGACAAATTGTTATTCGTATTATTATGTTTGCCATCCTCTAATGTGCTTCAACGTCGATCACTCATAGACATTCCCAGAAAGAATAAAAACAAAGGAAATCTATAAAAACGGAACTTTTACGAACACATGATAGGTTCAAAAATAAACGCGCACGTACGAACATCGTGTAGGCTACGTAGACTATAGTACAACGTATGCGTATAAAAACAACGCCCACAACAACAAAAATCTGGAAAAACAACCGAGAAAAACAAAAGCAAAACAATCCAACAAAAATCCCGCTACGTCGACGAGGCCGGCGCGCGTCACAGTCCGGTGTGTCAGTGGATCAAACCAAGCTCATGCAAAAAGGAAGGTAACATTAAGGAGTGCCCAACTGTTGTGCTGTTTCTGTCGGAACGTTACGTGGCTGGTGAATACGGCGGTGGATAGCGATTCAGTTTATCAGGTCGCGTTCGGTGTATACTAAACACTGTTTCAAGCACGGGTAGGAGCTCCGTACCTCACCCAGTAACTGGTTTTGAGAGAACACCGAAAGTGCAACCCGGTGAATAACCCCATGTCCTGCAATGACTATGAGACGAATACTATTGTAAAACACAAGCGTCTTCCGACCACGTTGAGAAGCTCCTCAGTTGAGCAGCCCCGTCAGTCGGGAATAACTTTAGCAAAAACGTGCCACAGCGCCCCCATCCTGTATAGCACGCGTCAACTCACCGCATCGACGACGTCCCTATCCCGCCTCCCCACCGCGACGATGAGCGGTGTCTTGCGAAGGCTATCGTCCATGTTGATCTGCCTCTTGTTTAGCCGAGGGAGAAGCGCGTTTACGGCACCTAGGCGGCCCCATTCCGCTGCGACGTGAAGCGGAGATACCCCTTGCGAGTTACCACAGTGCCCAGGGAGAGCCCCCGCATCCAGCAATAACTCCACCATTTCGACGTTTCCGCGTGAACATGCAGTGTGGAGGGGGTTAATGCCTTTCTCCCCCCCGAGTCCAGGCGACGCTCCGCCACGAAGCAGCACGCGTGCGACACCGAGGTGCCCCCTCTCACACGCCAAACGGAGTGGGGACTTCCCGGTGTGGTCAAGTGCGCCCACCGGAGCCCCGTGAGCAAGCAAGAAATCGGCAACATCCTCACCGGAGTTTTGTTTCACAGAGGCGTGGAGCGGCGTGGATTCCTTCCTGCTGCCGGCCTCTGAGACGCTGAAAGATTTGTCTCGCGGTTCGGCTGTTGCAGATACTTTTTCATATGTCAACGACAGTATCGCCACGTGCAGAGGGGTCCACCCGTGCTTATCCTCGCGTGCTGTCGAGGCGCCGTGCGCAAGCAGAGCGTCGATTGTTGCAAGGCAGAACTGCCCGCCACGGTCGCAGGCAGCATGGAGGGCCGTTTTTCCTTCTTTGTTAGCCTGCCCGACAGGTGCCCCTCCCATCAAAAGCGCTGACACGATATCGTGACGCGAACGCGCAGCAGCGACGTGCAATGGTGTAACGCCTCCGCTATCGGCAGTCTCAACCGTCGCTCCGCATGCAAGAAGCGTCTGCACCACTGCAATGTTACCAACCGACACCGCGGCATGAAGTGGACTTTGACCAATATCGTTAACGCTATTCACACAGATACTGCGCGGGGCAGATGATGTGTTGGCAGCTTCGAACCCCTCTTTATGTTCAGCTGAGCGGAGGTGTTCCAAATCGCTCTTCTTTTTATTGTTTCGCTTCTTCCTCGAACCCCCCGCTGGTGGCTTGGGCGGCACCGGCAACAATCCCGCATCCGACGTTCTCCGTGGAGAAGGGTCGCTCTTTTTTACGGCACGTACGACATGCGCGCCATCCCCAAGGATAATATTTACCACGTCAAGGAGGTTTTGTTTAACCGCCATGTGAAGCGCCGTTCCGCCTCGTTTATTGCGTGCGAGGGTGTCTGCCCCATGTCGCACGAGGGTTTCAATGCCGCGTATATCCTCTGGCTTGTGTGCGTACTCGTAGTGCGGATTCCCTAGCGTGATTGAGTAGCAGTGCAGATCCTTCAGCTTGACTGCGTAGTGCAGAGCGGTCATCCCCTCGCCAGTCTTCGCATCGATATCGACGCGCCCATCCACCTTCAGGAGAGCCTCTACCACATCCCAATTCTTAGAAATAACGGCCGAGTGAAGGGGCGTGAAGTTCCGCGTATTGCGAATATTGACGCGGGCGCCGAATTCCGCGAGCAATTTCACGGAGCCGGCATCAGACGCGACGTGCAAAATGGTGTTATCGTCACCGTACCTCTTCGACACACAAGCTCCGTGTTCAAGCAGCATCAAAACCGTGTCGGCGTGCATGCGTTTCACCGCGCGAAAAAGAGGACTCGGCGTATTCTCTCCTTCGAGATCGATCGACACGCCTCTCTCAATAATCACACCAAGGCAGTCGCGCCGGCCTAAACGAGCAGCGAGGTAGACGGCCGAGAAGTACGAACCGAACCCGACCGTGATGGATGCCCCTTCGTCAAGGAGAACACCCACAGACTCGATGTTCCCACTCTCCACGGCCACGTACAACGCTGACTGCTTCTGACCGTTAACGACATTCAAATGAATTCCCGGGAATCGAGCCAAGCGCTGAACCGTGTTGCTATCGCCACGCTTTGCCGCCAGATGTAGCGGAGTATTTCCGGAATTATCGCCTACAGATGGGTTAGCTCCGGCCTCCAGAAGCACCTGCACCACGTTGTGATGCCCTCCTAGAGCAGCTTTCATGAGGGCACTACCCCCATTGACGTCTACGGCTTGATAGTCCGCGTTTGCTCCCAGCAGCATCCGCAGAACTTCGACGAATCCGTGCTCCGCCGCGATGTGCAGCGGAGACACGCTCGTAGCTGAGTCCACCACGTTCGCGTCGCAGCCAACTTCAAGTAGGGCTTTTATCGCGCGGTGGCTGTTAGCCTCGGTTGCTTTGTGGAGCAACCGGAGACAACCAATCCGTTCAACCATAACTGGCGCCCCGCTCGCAAACTGTTGACGAATGCCCGCTCCATCGTCTAGGTGTATCGCTTTGAACAGCTTGTGCACGGCATGAACTCCACGAACATCCAAAGCGTGCACGGCGCCGCGTTTTGCACGATTTTCATGTGAAACCACAGTAGTTGAGATAGCGGCAGCAACTGCATCCGCGACTATCCTCCTTGCAACTGCGGCCCTTTCCCGGGCGAGAGAATCCCGCAGTGGACAGACAGCCGCGGGTTCACTCTGGACAAGGTCTTCACGGAGGCCATTGGTTATGTTCAATGGTGCCCTGCCACCAAAATCTGGGCACGAAACGTCGTCCTGTCTTCCGGCCGGCGCGAAACGAAGCCCTGTGCTTTCGTTCATATTCCAAGCATGGCTATTCTTTAAAAACGTTCCTCGCGGCATCTCTCGCTTTTTGCAGCCCTTTTTCGTAATCCGGGCCGAACCAACCCGAGCCGAGCGAAGGGGCATGGTTCCCGTCCTACCATCATCGCCTATGTCAGCAGTGGTCGCCGGCGCGGCGGCGAGGAGGCTGTATGCCCCGAGCACCGGCACTACAGGTTCCGTAACTCGCTGAAGGGACCGTTGCGCAATCGTGACCACACTGGTTGGACAGCCTAGACGCACAGGGGTTCTCGCCCTACCCCTCGACATGGCCGGCGCGGCGGCGAGGGGGCTGTATGTTCCAAGTATCGGCAGTACATGTTCGATTACTCGCTGATCGAGTCGTGCTCCGAGTGTCGGCTCTACAAGTTCACCAACTCGCTGAAGGGGTCGCTGGGGAATCGTAGCTACACTGGTTGAACACCTTAGACGCTCAGGGGTCCTCGCCCTATTCCCCGACGTAGTCAATGGCATTGTCACACGCAAATTTCTCGAAACAATATCGGGACGGAAAACATACGCCATCGCGCTAGACGTCGCGCCCGTAAAGGCCAAGACGTGCGCCATGCCACCTTTTCCAAGCGCATCAGCACGCCAGATTGGAACCAAGGTTCGCCCTTTCGGTTGATCGGCCTTGCGACACGACTCACCACGGACCAAACCACCCACCAGACCGTCGCGTGCCCCAAAGCTCGCCCCTTGTGGCGCGCTGCAGAGGAAACTCTTACCACTAACCTTGCCGGCTGTGCTAGCCGCGACAACGGGCGCCCCGGACCACAAACCGCTGAAAGACTGGAGAAGGTCGCTGATGCTGGCGACGTATGACGTATCCGGAACCGCAACCATGATGCGGAAGTGGAAGTAAGCCCCGATCCGGAGAATCTGGCAGTCAACTCTTACATTCGCGTCAATGGCAGCAGCACCTGTAGCATTTTCGGAGTGAGCGACCGCACCACCACCGCCAGCCAAGGCAAGTTGGGAGGGAGAGTCATCGCACTGGTGTCCGGGCCCCCTCAACGCCCCCATCGATCGCATGACACCGTGGACGCTGCACAGGTCCCCCCTCACCACCGCCGCCTCCTGTGGCGCGTTGCAGAGGCTAACACTACCACAAATGTTTACGGCTGGGATAGCCGCGGTAGCGACCGCCTCGGAGCACAAACCGCTGAAAGACTGGAGAAGGTCGCTGATGCTGGCGACGTAAGACATATCCGGAACCGCAACCATGATGCGGAAGTGGAAGTAAGCCCCGATCCGGAGAATCTGGCAATCAACTCCGACATCCGCGTCAATGGCAGCAGCACCTGTAGTATTTTCGGAGTGAGCGACCGCACCACCACCGCCAGCCACGGAAACCTGCGAGGGAGAGTCATCGCACTGGTGTCCGGGGACCCCAAACGCCCCCATCGATCGCATGACACCGTGGACGCTGCACAGGTCCCCCCGCACCACCGCGTCCCTGATGATGCCCATGGGGCGAACGGAGTCCAACAGCGCGGGTACGGTGGTTTGGAAGGGACGGGACATTTTATCCCACGTCTGAAGCGCCTCCATTGTAGCTCTCGTCAGCCTTGACCCCGCCTTCTTCTCCTGCAGGGGTTGTAAACATACGGCACAACACTGCATATAAAGCATTCGCCAATGAATTTTGCGTAGGAAATCAGATGTACTGTCGAGGGGAGGGGGGTGTACCTATTTCATGGATAGCCGTAGCCGTGTGTTCATAAACCCTCGCATCCCTACAATGCCGGGACGGAGCACGACGGGTTTCCACCGACCAGGCGGACATTGCTTGCACCAAGCGCGAAGCGTCGTGAGGTGTTCGGCGAGTCGCATGAAGGGTCAGCTGCATCCTATTTATACTAAGAGCCGTATTGATTTAGCTGGCGAGGCTGACTTTTTGTGCCGGCATAATTTTCTGGTATAATCTGTCTTTTCGACCCCGAATGACACACGAGTATGATACTAATAATATCATAATGAGGGCTAACACTATACCAGGGTATTAGCATAGTCCTCCGTTTATGAGCATAATCCGGTAGCACGAAAGCCGTTACCGGCTATTTGGGTGTCCCGTTTGGACAAGGCCTCCGAAACCTGTACAAAAACGTGGACACGTTACACAACACCCTGCGTGCTCTGCCTTGTTGTCAGCGACGGCATACATCAAACCGCAAATTCAACAATTGCTGTAGGACGATATTCACACTGCGTAACGGATCTCTGACAAAACATTTTTCGCATATTTCGGCGTAGTGGGGAGCTTAAAGGAGAATAAAACGCCCTTTTCTGGTAGCATACAAGCAAAACGAAGCATAATTGGAGCATAACACACTTTTCGGTAGCAACATCGGCCAAAAACGAGCATAAAAGAGGTGGCGAAAAAAGGATAATAACAAATCAGGGGCTAGGCGCGGCCCAGGAGTCTGCGTGAACCCAAACTCGAGTTTTTACCTAGTAGCGGAACGAACGACCACAATAATCTCGTCCCATTTCGTTAGGTCGTACCGGTCGAATAGGGATAAATCACGCCCTTAGTGTGTGGTCTGGAAGATGCGTTGTACTGGGGGCGATTCGGCCCCGGTTTTCGGGGTGGGTGCGTGGGTGGGTTGCACTGTAGGCGACAATCGTAGTCACAAATCCAAGTAAGATACAACGAACTCCAAAAGCAACAACAACAACAACGACTAAAACAAAAACAACAACAACAAAAACAACAAAGCACCATCAACAACACCAGCACCGTTAAACACTTCGGTATATGCAAACATGCGAACATGTCGGCTGTGAGTTCAGCGCACTCGAGCCGTCAGTTTTGACACAGGCAACGCGTGTCATGCTTGATAGTTAGATAGGCCAGACTGATATCGACGCTCGACTCTTCTGGGACTTCAGAGGCAAAAGAGGACGAAACAAATGACGAGATAGCATATCGGCCACACGTAGCAACCTACGGCTGCTGGACAAGGGGCAGTACATTCAGTACCGGAGACGCGTGCTACGAGAAGGTGTACCCTAAATTTCTGAAGCTCCTAATTTATGGAGGTCCGTGCCGAGCCCAAAACCTGATCGTGACAAAACCTGAAAGTGCAGCCGGACGAACAATCCCATGGCCTAGGTATCCACATAATGATATTGTGAACATTCAACGAGATCTGGTAGTTTTGTTAGATGAGCAGCCCCGTCAGTCAGAAATATTTTGGCCAAAAGCCAAAAAGAGGTACAGTACCCCCCTATCGTAGTACGGGTCCGGAACAACCCTGTAAGGAATTTTACAACACGCTCCCAGAACCATAGTGCTGGTGCCGCAGATTGTTGACACTATGAACCTCTTTGGGACTTCAGAGGGAAAAATTCGCGAAAGCAAATGGACGATAGCGGCATCGGCCACCACGAGCAACGTGGGCCTAACCATTCGCCACGAACCAAACCACTCGCCAAACCGTTGCGTGTCTCAAAGCTCGCCTCTTGTGACGCGCTGCAGAGAGCTGCAGCGCGCCACAACAGGCGAGCTTTGAGATCACACGACGGTTTGGGGAACCGTTTGGATCTTGGCGAACGGTTAGGTCCGCGTTGCTCCTTGTGGCTGATGCCGTAATCGTCCATTCGTTTCGTCACTTGTCCCCTTTGCTGCAGGAGATACTCTTGACACTATTATAGCTTTGCCGGCGGTGGTAGCCGCGATAACGTGCGCCTTGGAGCACAGGCTGCTGAAACGCCGGAGAAGGGTGCTCATGCTCACGGCATCAGACATATCCCGCACCGCAACCTCAACCCAAGGCGTTGCACAACACGTGTGCAGTATGTTAGTACTGCTCGTTCTACAGCGTGCTCACACTGGACCTTTACTTGTTAGTTTTTGTCTCGCTGTAATTACGCTCCACAAAACGGTTCATACACGGTTGGCGAGGCCGCGATTTTCTTGTTTTTGGTCGCTACTGTATACCTGCGGCCCCACTCCTCGATCTCACAGCTGGGGTGTCTTTTTAGTGTTTAATAAATACCTGTGTGCCTCAAAAGGACTATACTGTACCCTTTTCTTACAAAAAAATAGTTCAAATACGTTAGCTTTGTGGGACTTGAGGGGGGAAAAATGTCGAAACGAAACGACGATTACACCCCCTTTGTAGGACTTGAGAGGGGAAAATTGCACACGTCAGACAGATAGATCACCGCTCCCCACGTGATGATCTAGATCTTTCGAGGAAGATCAATACGGTCTAGCTCATGTTGCCGGGTGGGAGCCGCGCGATCTGTACGATTTAGCATATGCTTCCTTGGTTGGATCTGTGCTCTGTACAGATCCTGCACAACATCTCACAACGGCAGATATAGGATCTACTGTAAGTAGATTATTTAGATGATCTAGATGATCTAGATCGTGATCTGTCCGAGGTGTGGAAAATTGTAGGAAAAAAGTGACGATTACAGCATCGGCCACACTTCGCAGCCTGGGGTAGGGGATGTGTCCCAAGCACAACGTTAGGAGGAGCTACCAGGTGTACGACACCAACGCAGCGTGATGACACTCGTACGTACGTCTGCGCGCTTCCTTGACGTTTGATAAGACAAAACTTTTTGTGTTTTTTGGTCGATACATTTTTTTCACATGGGTGTCAAATGCGATCGTTTGGAAACTCGTAGTGCCTGTCGTGTAAAATATGTAGGCTTAAGTATGCGCTAAACTCGCAGTCCTGACCTGGTGTCTTTTTGAAACATGTTACCACTAAGGGGAGTCGCCGACCATTATCCTTCATGGGGACATACACAACCCGAAACATGTGCGATCGGAGTATCACACACAGCTTTCAAATGATGAGTTTCGACGAAATCCTTGATCTCACAGCTGTGGTGTACTGTGATTTTTTTTACAATAATAAAAATAACTGATACATTTGGTTTCGCAGAGCTTACTGCCTGTTGTGCCTGCGCTTTTTCGCGCACGGTTGTGGTCGTGAGATGTTGCTTTCCGAGGGCTCCGGAATTCGATACGCGTCCCGCCGACGTCAGATCGTCGCTAGTAATAGACCTCCTTGAACGTGGACGCGTACTCTGTGTATCGGAATGTTGACCCTGGTGCTAACTAGCTCTAAGGGGAGTCGCCGACCTATATCCTTCATGAGGACATACACAACCCGTAAC
>JAYJMJ010265330.1:0-13757 GCA_036873875.1 Laminaria ephemera | reverse complement strand
ATACCGAGATTCGAACCCCTGACTCCAACCTTAGTAGTCTTCGAGGGTAACCACTTGACCACCGGGGCGACCGGCTGCCTAGCTCTGTTGTACTTTCAATGCTCGCGTGTATTTCCTCTCATCGCCTGGTCTTGGCTGCATTCGAAGGCATGTACAATACGTTGTTGATGTTGCGCGCATTGGTTGTGGTTTCTGTATCCGTTTTTGTCCGAAGCAATGTCTTCGCCAACCGCTACGAAGTTAAGCTACACTAGATGTGCCGTGCTTAATCGTGCTTGCTACACCTATCTATACTGCAGCCCACCCCACATCCTTGGCATACAGCCCAGCCGCCGTTACCGAACTGTCTCTCTTTGGGTTCTCCTTTTTTTGCCTCGCTTTGCTCAGATATGCGCAGTTGCCCTTGCACGCAAAAACATCTACCACGGGTGCTCGTATGCCTGATGAGTATCTAAAGGATTTACAGAACATATCGTTGATGCATGCTCGCGGCCACTACAGCGCAGTGATCTCTCTCTCTCTCTCTCTCTCTCTCTCCATCTCTCTATTGGCCTTGATGCCGCCGCTACCACTTCATATTACCGTATGTCCCGACGTTGTTCGTCTTCCCTTCCCTTCCCTTTACTCCGATCTGCGTTGTGTCCACGCACGCACGCGCACACGTACGCACGCGCACGCAACCGCCTGCGATCCAATCTCCCGCCGACGCCGTTGGTATGGTGTGCTTTGCACCAAACGCAAACGGTTCTACTTATTGTGCATCGTCATGGGCACATGCACGTCAACGTGCTGCATGACATTTACCTGGTACTTACTACGACGGCCCTTTCCAACCCTCCAATTAGACTATCAGGTGGGCCTGAGACTTTTTTTTTCATCCCGTTCGTTGCCCTCGCGCGCCTTCTACGTTTTCTCCAGGCAGGTCACGCATGTTTTGTTTTGTTGCTAGGTCAGGATGATAGCGTCAACCGCATTATAGAGTCTTGTTGTGCATTCTTTTTCTGTTCTAATCGAGGTTATTGTGCTGCGAGCATTGTATTGGGAGCTTGCGCGGCGGGCGGTTTGGTGTTGTGGGAAACATTATTCGGTTATTCGGTTGTTGAAAACGCGAGAGTGCGAATTGCCAACATTCGGGATGTATATTATTTAACTTTTTTGCGGCAAGTTGCCCGTGGCAAGCTGTGGCTTGCCACGGCTACCCGCGGCGACGCCAATGGCTATCCAAGGCAGTACCCGTGGCAATCCACGGCAAGAATTGCCACGGCTTGCCACGGCAAGCCCCACGGTAAGCGCCACGGCAATGCCCACTGCAATACCCACGGCACGCCACGGCAAGGACCAGGGCAAATGGTAAGGTCCACGGAAAGGTCCGTGGCAATACCGTGGGCATTACCGTGGGGCTTGCCGCGGGCCCTGCCGCGAGCATAGCCGTGGGTCTTGCCGTGGACATTGCCGTGGATGTTGCCGCGGAAGTTACCGTGGACATCGCCGGGGACATTGCCGTGGGCATTGTCGTGGATATTGGCGCGGATGGCTTGCCGAGGACGCTGCCGTGGATTTTTCCGCGGATATTGCCGTGGGTCTAACCGCGGTTATTGCCGTGGATACACCCGCCGCTGGTTCCGTGGGTACTGCCGCAGACATATGGACACGGCCGTGGACATTGCCGTGGATATTACCGCGGATACTACCATGGCTGTTTGCCGCGGAAATTGCCGCGGCTATTGCCGCGGTCGTTGCCGTGGAAATTGCCGTGGAGATTGCCGGGGCAAGCCGCGGGTCGCCATGTCATGCCGCAGAAGATGCCGCGGCTTGCCGCGGAAACTGCCGTAAAAAAGCCAAATAATGTGCATCCATGCAACATTCGTTCGATGAGACTCGACGAGCAGTTGGAACGCTGAACCCTTGGAGCGGTAAAGCCCAAGGCGTGGACCGGGCGGGGAGAAAGAGGGAAGATACCTATTATCTATTCTTATATGATAGATCCTGTGGCCATGGCTTGCCCAGAACTTCGCCGACCGTAAAAACTACAAAATAGTTCACAGTGAAATTAAATAGCTGCATCGACTTCTATATATACATAATCAGCTAGTTACATATATACCAGGTACAATAGTAGTGAGAAAAGGCGAGATGAGCAGGTTGAGTTGGAAAACACAAGCAGTGATTGGAACGTAGAAGTAAGCAGGAGGAGTAAACTAACAAACGTGGTCCGTACAAAAATTGGGGTGCGATTCTTACTCGAATTGCACCAAGTACAAAACATCAGCTATGATATATAGGTAGGGGTATAATACGTAGTAGCTGTGAGCCGGACCAACAAAGTGATCGGCGCTCTGCATTACAAGCCGCGTCGTACCTTGGCCGCGCGTGTGCTGTTTTCTTTTCCGAATCGTGAGGGATTTACAGGACAGGACACCCAGTACGAAACAGGGTAATAAGAATATGAAAGGCGAGATGGCATTTACAGGAATATAACAAAAAATCCGGGGAGCGTTGTACTGAATTTAGCGAGAACGCACCCCTTCCCAAATAAGAAACCCAACCTGGGTCAATACTTTTTTTTCTTCTTATGATATATATCCTGTACTGTACACAACAGATATAAATACCAGCGGCGGATGGCCACGACGACAGGCAACATACATAACCCCCGGCCTGAAACAAAGCCGACGCCCCGACCGACGTACGTACCAGGTATATCGTAGTAGACTCACGCGATTTTAGCTCACACCAATATTATTAGTGTTTCCATCGCTTATGATAGTGTGCAAGGCAGAAGGCGGATGGAGTTTCCGATGAAAAATTGTTGTGTTATCATATTGATGTTGCAGAAACAGAACCCATTCCCCAATTTGGACTTGAAGAAACAAATTCCCAAATTCGACCGCGGTTTCCACAGAACTTGGATCTCTCTCTAGGATGAAGAATCAGGATGGACACTGGGTGTTCTAGTGATGTCGTTGGGCAAAAGAACCGAATCAATGTGAAGACAACACACACAAACCCACACACGACGAGCTGCAACGTCGATCACCCAAAAACATTCCCAGAAAGGAGAAGAAAAGCCGAGGGGAACCCAAAAAAGAAAACTCTGTGCACGAGTGAGTCAAACTCCCTTCATATATGTTGTGTCCTTACTATGGTTATACCTGGCATATTTTTCGTTCTGTCAATCGACAATGTGCAGGATGCGCTTCAACGTCGTTCACTCACAAGCATCCTCAGAATCGAGAAGACACCCAAGGGAAACAAAAACATATTTTTTAACAGGAAACCTATGCAAGTAGACTAGTTTATAGTAGGCTACCTCTCCATTCTGTATCTACTTCCACCTACTGCACTTGCTCCACCTGCCGTTCGCCCTACTTGTCGAGCAGGTTATAATCCCGAGGTAACTGTTATCCGTGATGCCTCTCTTCCGTCGATCATCGAGCATCGCTGCTGCACTGTTTCTGGCCGTGTCTGGTCATCAAGCTTCTGCTCGTGAGTTGGGATCCCATTGATATGTGTCTTGCGTATTCATCGTTTAAATCTAAGATTTCTGCGTCTTACGCCGCCACGCTCAACGGGACGGATTCAAGATCGATGACACATGCATGTATGATATGCTTGTTGGTTTGTTCTTGTTGAACGCTGATTATGCAATGGAGTGTGGTGTTCCATGTGCCATTTCTGAAGTTCACGATACCGACCGATTTAGCGTTTCATCTCGGAACTCTGAATACTGACTTTACATGTGAGTGTGCGCAGGAATCTACTCTTCTACAGTAGGTGGTCCTTTGGTGCCACTGCTCATGCGCACCCCGGCCATGTCCCACGACCCACGACCTAATCGGACGCATACATCTCCCTTGCACTCCACGTCGTTTTCCAAACAAAATGCTGCTCAAATTGTCGGTGCTGCCGCCGGCAAGAAGTCGTCGGAACAGGTTTTTACGAGTGATCAACTGTTGTACGGCAGTAGTGCGAATGAAACTCGCCTCGTGTCTGCGTCGACCATTTTAATTTTATTTTTATGTTATACGTACAGAGTAGATATCATGTCAACCCCTTCCCCCTTTACTTCGATTGATATCCTAGACGAACCATGCATTTTGCTGGTCTGTAGAAGATCGAATAGGACCGTTGATGTTTAGAATGGTGTGAACCCGACCCCTCCGACATAGGGGTGTAGGGGCTACACGGACGAAAGAAAGCGAAATGCGCGGGGACAATCATACTATGTTGTCTTTTACAAACAGCTTGCTCGGGCATTAAGGATGTTTGGCCACGTCATCGTTCCGGCGGTGCAAACTTACACAAATACTTGGTAGCCATCATACCCTCATACCGTATGTTCCATATGTTTCGGTCGGCCTTCTTTCAGCGTATCATAGCAGGTTCATGTATGCCCACGTTCTTAACGTAGAGTGAAATGTAGGTCGAGCTTGAAAGGACTTACGGCTGTCAACCGTACAGCGTCTAGGTGTTCCGTGTTGTATACCACCCATACCGCTGACACATCCATGCAACGAAACTAGTGTTAGAGTAGGCGACAGCACTCTGTGTCCTTGGTTGGGTTGAACAAACGCAGCAAGTCGGCTGCTGAACCGCCGACAATTGTTGTAAGGCCTATAATGTAGTTCGGGTAGGCAGTCGGTTAACCTTTTACCAGTATCCAAACGGGCCAATACAATCTACATCACGGGTGGATGGGACCCCCCCGTTTCGTCGACATACCTGGTAGTACAGCAGTAGAACGTGGGCAAAAGGCAGTCTAGACCTTCTGAGCACCTTTTGTAAATTCAGCTATGACGCAAAATCCACAAAACGTCGGCAAACTCCAAACGGCAGCCTTGGGAAGCACCGTTTCGAACGCCAAAAACAATGCCAAGCTCACAGAACGTGGGCAAACCCGCACGCTTTGTGATATTTGACGTTCCACAAGGTGCTCAAAAGGTCGGCATTTTGCCCACCTTCTACTATGTTGAAACGGGGGGGGTCCCGTCCACCGTGACAGTAATACCTTAGCAAATGATAGTGTCGACGGCCGGACACGAACCTGCGCGTACAATCGTAATGGATTCGGCCTTGACGTCAAGGTCCTTGACGCAAATAGTGTCATGCTCCTTGCTTGGTGCTCCTTATAGGAACAAAACATATATGATAGGGGTTGCCTATTTTTATGGATTTGCCTTGGTTTTCTTCTCGTTCTGGGAATGAACATTATGAGTGATCGACATTGAAGCTCATGCTGCATTGTCTGGTGGAAAAATCGTCATACTAGTAGGAGTATCGCTTTATGGCCAGTATATTTTTGCCGGGCGGGGCTCCTCAGCCTCGGAACTATACCCAATATCGATGAAATACCGTTTGTGTTTAACCACATATACATTTCGTTTATATAACAAGGCCATGGCGTTGTTCATCGGATTGCACTTTCGAGTGTTTGATCCAAGTCCATTTTCGTTGAGGAGCCTCAGAACATTTACCCCATCGTAGCACGCGTCTTCATGCCACTCCTCATTTGCCCCGCCTTGTCCCATAACCTAACTTCTGGCGTGTTGCCCTGTTGCATCTCTCGCGTTCGCTGTTCCCCAAATCGGCAGACGCCAAGACGGTATATCGTGACAGCAGCGGTTAGTGGCTGCTGGGATTGGACGCGTGCCGCCACGATAGGGGTACAGTATAGTGGTCCCTCTATAGCGCCGGTTGAGTAGTGCCGGTTGCCCTCTATAGCGACAGTGAAATCGCTTGGCAGGATGGGAACAACCAGTAGTGTCCGTATGCGGAGTAGTGCCGGTTGCCGCTATAGTGCCGGTATTTCCAGCTGGCACGTACTGGCGCTATCGAGGGACCACTACTCTAGCACATTTTGGCCAAAATGTTCCAGGCTGACGGACTCCTCGCAGCTGAGGAACTGCTGTTGTCGTCTGAATACCGTTTTCGACTTGCATTATTCCCGTTCTACTGGTGTGTACATAGGCCAGGGGATTTGTTTATCGAGATGTACTTTCATTTTTTTCTCTGTTCGCTTTCAGTGAAGAGCCTCAGAATTTTTGGGTGCACTCCTATCGTAGCATGCTTAAGCAGAAGTACAGTGTTACGGGGGGGCATAGTAAACAGGACCAAATATGGTTGGTAAAAACAGTGGAATATATAGGTTTTCGTGTGTATCGTAGGTCCTGATTACTATGGCCCTCCGTAAATAGTGCGAATAAGACCCACGAGAACGTCATGCGTTTTTTTATCGTACGTCGTACGAGTGCTCTTCATTTTCTGTTTCTTCGTCATTTTTTCTGATTGACAATCGCGCTACACGTTGTCTTGTCAGACTGAATTGAAAATGTAGTAGCATTGTCCCCAGCCTTGGTTTATCGCACTTTTGATAGATTTCGTGTCAGCCCTCCCTTCAGTTGCTTAGTACGATTGGGATATTGGATGGACCATGCGCCTTACTGACTACCAGTAGGATCGTTGTTGCTCAGTACTGTGAAAGTCCCTTCGAAATAGGGTCAGAGGAGCCACATAGACGGAAGAAAACGTACCAGGTATTGTGCGCTGATAATCATACTCTTCTACGTTGTAAAACCAACTTGCCCGTGTGTGAAGCATGATTTGCCACACAATCGTTGCGCCGGTGCAAACCTACACCACTACGAATGATCGTGCACCCATAAGTACGATATGTGCCAGACGGTCGTCTTTCTACGCAAAACATCATCATCTTCACGTTCTAGATGTAGCGTGATACGTAGGGCGAACTTGAAAAGACGTACGGCTGTCAACCATGCTTTAGACGATCGCAGGTCAGCTGCTGAACCATTGACTACCTTGACAAAATGCTGTGAGACCCCTAAGCCTTGGTCCCCCCTTTGGTTCTACTCCTCATTTCCTACCATGATTCACAATCTCACCTGGCGCAATTCCCCGTGTACCTTGCATTGTTTGCCAAACTGGCATGTTCTTCACCCCGCTGCAAGTCCTTCACCTGTCCCTGTCGATAAGAGGCTGCTGGGGTAGATTTATGCTACCTCTCATATATTCTTCAGCATGAACGAAGCTCTCGTTTTATCTCGATCGGCCTTGTTTCTTCCCGCTTGATAAATTTCGTATCTGCCCACCCCCCTTTAGCACGGTTAGTGTATTAGACGAACCGTACCTCTTGCTGGTCTGCTGAAGACTAGGATCGTTGCTGTACGGTAGAGCGTAAGCCCGGCCCCTCCACAGCAGGGGCGTGGGAGCCAGATAGTGCTGTACAGTGGGGGGCTCCCAACAGTGCCGGTTGAGTAGTGTCACTGCTCTCCATAATGCCGGTGAAATCGCTTGGCATGACTGGAACTCTGTTAAGTACCCCTATTTCCAATAGTGCCGGTGCCCTAAATAGTGCCGGTGTATTGAGCTGGCACATACCGGCACTATTGGGAGCCCCCCACTGTATTTGATTCACAGCTTGTTCAGGCATGAAGGATATTGGCCACGTGATGTATCCGCAGATCGATGCAAACGTGCGGCAGCTGTCATGCTTACATACATTCGATAGGTTTCGGTCGGTCGTATTTCTGCGCAACACATCATGGTCACGTTCTGGGGGTGGTGTGGCACGTAGGTCGGGATTGGAAGGGTACATGCTGCACCCCCAAACTTGGATTGAACGGACACCACATGCCGGCAGCGCTAAACCATCGACAACACCACTGTGGATAGTTTGATGCTCCCACCATAGGTGCCCCTGCAGTTCCCCTCCTGATTTCCCCGCCTGGGCCACAATCTAACCTTCCGCATTGCCCCTTGCAAGTCGAGTCATTTTCGAGTCGTTTTTGCAAAACATATGTCCCTTCACCTTCTCCTGACATCGGTAATAGGCTGTGTTGGAATAGGTTAAATGACACTACTCAATTGGTCTTCAGAAGTACCGGTAGTGTGCATTGAATTCGCGATGTTATCTCCGTTGACCTTGTAAATTCGCACTTGATATTTCACGTCACCCCCCGCCCCTTTCGGCACGGTTTTTATATTAGACGAACCATATCTCGCTCGTCTGTACAGACTAAGTACATCGCACAGTCGTAGGGTGTAAGCCCGGTCCCTCTGCCATAGGGGCCGAGGAGTCACAACGAAAGGCGACGCGAAATCATAGCTCGATATCAAGCAAATAAGCTCGCGGTACGCGTTGCTGTAACAAAGGATCGGACGCGCTGGTACTTTGCTTGCGCTTCGCGGTCTAAATTATCGGTGAACAATTGTTTAGATGAACGGGATATTCGGTCCTCCATGAGTTGGCTCTCTGTTTAGGGTAAGGGAACGATTTTCTTCTTGGGCGTTCAGTTTCCTTCGGTATAAAGCGGCGTGGTTAACCCCCTTTAGAACTGCTCCCACGTTTTGTGTGAAAAACGGCTTGAAAAAAGTGTGGAATACTTTTTGCAGAGGTAAAATACGCTTTTGGGGTGGAAAATCTACAGTGCTTGGAAATAGTCTGGAGCAGTTGATGCAGCGGTAAAAAAGGTTCGCGAAAGAGTTGGCGCCCTCATCAACAACGCGAAAAGCTGAGCATCCTCCCCAGCGTAATCTCAGCCCGTCTTCATTTTCTTTCTTGCGATTACAACAACACGAGAAGTTCGGCGTCCCTGCATCGTCTCAACCCGCCTTAATTTTCGTTCTTGCGAGCAATCCCTTGCGCCCGAATGCGTACACAAACAACGCAGACTGCGAACCTGGGGTCCTCCTGTGCGGTGACCCGCACATGCAGGGCCTCCGCGGCCAGCACATTGACTGGTTTGGGGTCGACGGCGGCTGGTACTCGCTAATCAAGGATGACGACGCCGATCTCCATGTAATCGTCCGCCTTACCGCCCCTTTGCCCGAGGAGTTCCCTGACCGCCAGCTGATCACGGGCTTCAGCGTTCTGTCCGAGGGGCACTCCCTCGCTATCGAGGTGAAGAACCCGTACGATATCAACACCGACGGCTGCCCTCGCGGCGTCTCGCCGTGCCTTGCCAACGGCGGCCTTAGCGCTGTCGTGGACGAGCAGGAGGCAAGCGATGTGCTTCACTCCTCCAGGAACGAGTACGTGGCGGATGGCATCGCAGTGTCGGCGTCCAATGTACCGGCACAGTGCCGGCAGTTTTGCTGCAGGGCAGACGGGAGCTGGAAGCCGAGGAAAGCTACGAAGACTGGACACAAACGTTCGGCACAATGGCGGCGCCTGACTGGTGCGCGCTCTTCATCACCGAGCACGACCTTGCGGGTGTGCAGTCCATCCATGCCGTCTTCAAGATCGTGACTTCTGCTGCCACCGTTCGCCTCAGCGTCGGCTCCAACTACCAAGGCGATTGTGAGCTAAACTGCGATGGGCGTGTCTTGCACGACTTGGAGTTCTGGCAGATGGAGATGGGGCTGCACAGGCCGTCCCTCGACAACGAGTTGCTGTCCGGAATCCTGGGCGAGATGGCCCACCCGGTGCTGTGAAAGAATGGCAAGGAGGTGATGGAAGGGTACGGCGCGTTCCGTGGGACTGTCGAGGACTTCCGCGTGTCCGGCCCTCTGGGCATTGACTTCGCCCTACTCAGCAAGTAGGAGAACGGCTTCAAGTAAGGGTGGAACATGCTGCAATTTTACCCCCACATCGAGACCATGCGGCCATGCATCACGCAGCACCTTTGCAGTGGTCGAGAAGAGCGCGCGTACCGTCTATCGTTCGCCGTGCTGTAGGTGTTCACTTAATGCCTTCCGTTTTATAGATAGTATCGTTTCGTAGCGTTTCATTTGCACTTTTGGTATAGGGGGAAGTTTGGAGTCATGGCTCTCGAGGGGGGCGCGTTCCATACAACTTTGACATATAGCAGAGTTTGTCGTAGATCAATCTAGATCTCGTTGTTCAAGGGGTGTCTGTCCCCCTCCCCCCCTCCTCGCACCGCCCGCCTCGTTTGGTTTTATTGGTGCACGTCTTAGCCTCTTTACTGAACTTTGCAGGGTACATATATGCAGGATATACTATCGTACATGCTGCGCTTTCCCGAACACGCATAAAACCAATGCGCGCTAGAATTACATCTGAAGTTTACATTGTTTGATCCCGGTATTTGTCTAGCGCCTCCGTAAATATATCCTGCTTTGAACTATACCATGTGTTCCTGTGTGCTGCGGTGTACCGGGGAGGTGGTGCGTGCGTGGGGTCGATCGCTGCGGTATGATCAGGGCCTTTCCTTGGTGTAGCTTCAGCAGCGTGTGGCTGGGCGAAGGATATCCTTGCGCAACCACGTTCACGTCCTGATGCGGTGGAAATGGCTTTCCCCCGGGGCCATGTACTTCGCTCGCCCTTGCTGTAGGTATCCACGCAACGCCGTCCGTTTTATTGTTCTAGAGTGTTTTTGCACGTTTAGCAAGGGGGAAGGAGGTCGAGGTGGGCCCTTTGCCTTAGACATGTGCTACGATAGAGACAGCACTTTTGGGGGAAGGTATTTCTGACTACAAGGCTTTAACAGGGGAACTACAGTACCCAATATCATCAGAATACCATTTGTGTTTCACAAAATGTTGTCGTCGGCCATGGGATTGTTCATTGGGTTGCACATTAACGTTTTATCGAAATCCATTTTGGGGTGAGGTATGTAGCTCGTCACCCAAGGAGCCTCAGAAAAAGTAGGCTCTGCTTCTATCGTAGCTTGGGTCCTTACATGGGCACAGAGAAGGGCTTTTTACTTGGCACAGTGTTTTTCCTGGTGGTTGCCCAGGACGTTTATTTCGGCCTCCTGCCCGTAGTTACTGCTACCGTTGAATTGTTTATCACCAGGTACTAACGTATTTGCGAGTGAGACCAATGCTGTGCCACCGTGACATGCATGCGTTCGTTTCCAGAACGAACCAAAATAATTATAGATGGTTTCCCTACATTTACGTCCACAGGTTTGTTTCTGCACATCGTGGTACCATGTGACCATATGGCCAGGCAGGTATGTTCCTGTTCCAGCGCTTCTCCGTCCACACACAGACAAAATGCTGAACATTACGACCGCATCCTAGTCGATGTTGCGCAGCTTCACCCTGCCAATCTTCCATAGCATACGACCTCACGCCTCTGCCGACCTTCGCGACGGTCTTGCGCTGATATGTCAGCGCATAAATGGCGAAACTTGAAACTAGGTGATATCACGGATTGGTGTGTTCTTGTGTAGAATTAGTGTGGTCAAGCTCGAAGATGATCTGCCAGCCCAGAGCCTATTTTGCCGAATACCCAGCCACATAAGATACGTACGCAGAAACATCAAGATATCTTCATCGTCCACTTTGGAGTTCTAGGGATGGACAAGTTCGCTGTCGATCAGACCGCGGATCGGTGGGTTATTTGCCGAATGAATATGGCTAAGCTCGAGGTTGACTTGTCAGCCCAGAGCCAGTTTTGCTGGATACCCAACGGCATGATCACCGAGCAAGATAGAGGAGCATGGGATCGTTGTCAGGACTACGTTGGCGTGTGGTTCGTCCAGCGTGTAAAGTTGTCGGCGATTGTGCTTGAGACTTGCAGAGCCTCATACGCTCCAAGTAATTTACTTGCAAGCACTTTATGTCGGCGTTTCACCGCATGGCATGCATTCATATCATGAAAAATGGTCGACGAACGAACAAAGCTTTCGTTTAAAGTTTCACCCACCAGCCGAAGTAGGGACACCAACAAAAGAAGTGATTGTCAGGGCACAGAGAGCAAGGACGTCCCGTTCTATCCACGGCGTCATGTCTTATATATTGATGAGCCACAAAAAATATGTAGTATTAATAGGAAAAAATTGCACCACACACACGACCCACGGCTCTACGATAGCAATCTACTGGAGCTTGCTCCAACCCTCTTCTTGTCTTCACTGCACGCAGCACGCGACAATCGCACCTACTACTTCGACGAGCCATTTTTTTCGACCAACTAAACCATCAATGAACATGTCATATCATATGACCATCACCAATTGCATCATATGACATGATGAAAAAAACAAAGCGCATTGCAACACGAGTTGCCGCACGCAACACACATTTTCCCGGACGTGCATACAAAACACTCTACTCCACCAACCGCAGACGAGACAGCGCAGAATAACAAGCATCACACCAACATATGCCTCCACCATCGCAAACAAAAGTACAGAATAACAAGAACAGCACTCCAAAACATGTCCCCCACCACATACACCAACCAGATATCCTTGACACCATTCATTTTACATTAAGCATGTACCCAAGATGAACCACATTTATTTTTTCCCTCGCGCGCATACGATATATGAACCACACAAGAGAGCACCACGCGATATAGGAAGCTCTCCCGGCGAAAACATACTAAATTGAACGTGTCTTCTCGCCAGCAGAAAACACCACGCCACAACCGCAGAACAGGCAGCACACAAAAACCAATCAGTAGGACACAGCACCGAACACGTAGTAGGCCCTCGCCACATACCAGTGTGATATCTCAAACTTAAGTATGACACCGTGTTACGTTCCGCTGATGTAGACACACTCAATACCGGAGGGGGGAAGGGTCAGGGAGGGAGGTTGGACGAAGCTCCCACCATTTTCTCCAACCCCTACAATATATACGTTCTTGCAAATCATCAGCAACCATCTGACACTTTCTCCTCCCTCCCCTCCACATTTCTCCCATCCACCCACCCATCCATCCATCCATCCACCCATCCATCTACCCACATAGACAAAGGAAATGTACGGGAGGGGTAGGATGACCATCCGGCCATTTGCACTACAAACCCCGAGGGTACTATCCTTGCCAACACATCATTACCACCGAGCATCTCCTGCCTCCCCTTCCTAACTCACCCCACCTCTCATCACATATACCGCAATATCACATTTGGCAATGGACGCATTGCCTTCTACGAAATGGAAACGACAACCGGTCGTGGCAGGCGTCTGATAACGGGGAACGGGGAACGGGGAACGATGGCGGTGACCGTGGCGGCGATGGTGATGGTGGTGGTGGCAGTGGTTGTTGTTTTACACAGCTGATTGGGAGGCCTTGCGACGCTTGTGGATGGTGACCGCTCCGACAATCAAAGCCACAGCCGCGACCGGGATAAGCACCGCGGCGGTGACCACCTGCCATCGAGGCAGGTCGCTCAGCGAATCACCACCTGCAGAGGAGGCGCAGTCAGTCGGGGTTGGGGTGGGTGGGATGAGATAACAGCACAGCACAACAAACACATGCGTGTGTGGTATATGACGGGCGATCAGATAGCACATTGATACATGTACTGAATGAATGCAAACATTTACATACCATGCCCGATAAATCGGCATTCTTCGTCGCGGATCAGGTAGCACAAAAATTCGTCTTGCGTCGTGAAACTAAAACAAGTGATATCCTACGCAATGGCGTTGGCGATCACAACACAGCTCGTAGAGCACGTCCTCCGCACCCGTCCTCCCTTCTCTCCCCCCCTCCATCCCGTCCCCCGCCTCCCTACCAGCCCATTCCCTCTCTCAACCCCCTACACAATCAATCACCCTCCCCCCCCCCCCCCTACCGCTATCAAAACTCACTGCTGCCGCCGGAAGTGATGGCCGGAGCCACCGGCGCCGCCGTGGCAGGTACATCGGTAACCCCACCAGAGTTCGACTCCAGGGACGGCATACCGCCAGCCTGGGTAGGCGAAGGCGTTGCCGAAGCGGGGGCCGGGGTCGGGGCCGGGGTCACGGCTGAGGTAGGGGCTGGGGTGTGGGCCTTGCTGGGTGCTGGGGTAGGGGCCTTGCTGGGTGCTGGGGTG
>JAYJMJ010265316.1:0-13759 GCA_036873875.1 Laminaria ephemera | reverse complement strand
TTGCCTGGTCGGTGAAAACCCGACGTGCTCCGTCCCGGCATTGTAGGGATGCGAGGGTCTATGGTCTTAAGACTACGACTACGAGGTATGCATGAAATGAGTAACCCCCCCCGCGCAAACATTCTTGAGCACACTCGCTTATTGAAGACGCCTAAGCGAGGGCGTACATCGTTTACCAAAGTAGGTTACTCTTGCGACCATTGAATTATTGTACGCAGGCCCCCTAGATTCAGTACTAAAAGGAATTAATGAAACACTATCAACTGTTCATGACTACAAAACGGTTGTTTCGGAATCGTGCTGTGTGCCTCTTGGTTTATCAGCCCGCGCATATTTCGGGTGTCGCCCTTTGTACGAAACAACTCGTCATACCGGTGTTTGTTGCAAATCTCGTTTCCACGCGCGCAGCATGATATTCCTATGTACGTATCACCTTGAGTCGGTGGCAGTGGACGCCCGCGGCAGCTGCTTACCTCTCACACTCTCCCTCGAGCATCAATACCAAGACAAAGCCCCTTAAGCAAAACGCCAACTTCTTGCCGCTAGGACAACGAGTTGGAAAAAAGCAACCTTTCTCTTCCTCCCCCTTCGCAACCACTCTGTTGGAAAGGCGAGTAAAACACGACGCCTCTTCTGTTAGCTATCACTTATTTGACAAGCTCGATACCATAATAACGCGGCGAGCACATTCCATCTGATGTCTTGGTCGAATGTTTCGCCCCACAAACGAGCCCGCCCCCCCCTGCAGGGCAAATACACGGAAGCAGAGCCTCTCTACCTCCGCTCTATTGACATTACGGAGAAGACGCTGGGATGTGACCACCACAAAGTGGCCGTGTCTCTAAACAACCTGGCGGGTTTATTTATGGAACAGGTGAGAGCTATTATTCCCCCCGGTCTATGTTTTTCGACAAGTTGGCTTGATGCAGCCATAGGGTAGAGCCGTGGTCAGCATTTCAGGACATTTGTTGCGAACCAATACTGGGCTAACGGGGGAACGGACGACGCCTGTGACCACGGTTTGCCCAGAAGGCTACTGAGGGCAAACTCTCCCACGAATTGAGCTGGAAAGGAAAAGCAATAGCTAAAAAGCAACAATTAAAAAAACGACCCCGCCCCCCAGCTGAGTGTCCCTTTCGATTGGTAACCACGGTTTGGGGACCAACTACTTGGAATTAGAGTGGGAAATATATTTTAGTGGGAAAAGGGTTGAGGACGCTGGTGGTATCCTCGTTTTCCCCAAGAAGACGGAGTGTTTGCTGGCCCCCTTCCGGGAACACTCTTCTCTCCACCCCTTTAAAGTACTTACCCATCCACAATTTCCAAGGCTTCAGAAACCAGGACGTGATCTGCCAAGAACAACGGGCTAAAGAGTGCTCTGGTATATTGGTTGTTTCGGAGTAATACGCGGCAGAATACACGAAGACCACGGGATTTGAGTCCGCCAAACTTAAGGGATAGAGCCGTAAACAGCAACAGTGCGACGTGGTTTCTCGGTTGAAACACAAGTCACAGCCCTCCCTGCAGAGGGCATCCGGTGCAATGCTCAGTGCCGAAAAGATGCGAACATGGAAAACACGTTTAGCCGCTTGGAGCAGATCAAAGCGGGGCTCATAGCGCACGCTCAGCCTCGGAGGGCACTCTCCGAGAATACGACCGTGTGCATCGTCATTTCACAGCCCGTGCATTATTTCCGATGCCACAGTTTGCAGCAAACAAGCCTCCATGGCGACGGTGGTACGGCGTATCGCTATTCGTTTGCACATGCACAGCTTGGTCTTCCCACTCATGCATCACCTTGCGCTGATGGCAATGGATGTCTGTGGCAGCCGTACGCCCCTCGTATTCTCTGAGGAGCGTTAACAAAATAAGGCCCTCGAACCAGGACGATGTTTGCTCTGATTTCAATAGTTGAGCAAACAAGCAGCATTTCTGTCCCCCCCTCCACGTAACCACTCCCTTTCAAAGGCGAGAAAAATCAAGAATCCACCTCCTTAAGATATCACCGATGAGAAAACATGCTACTACACACTATGGTTGTGCTAGTACATTATGCGCGCGCTACGTTAGAGGTAGCACCTTAATTGTCTGAGGCTCCTGGCTTGAGGAGCTCTATACCTCTCCCAACAACTGACTTTGAGGGAAAACTTCAAGCTAATCCGGATACACAACCCCACGGGCCAGGAATCTATGGAATAATATTGAAAACTACACGGATATAGAGATTTTGGGTAGCTCCCCAGTTGAGGAGCCCCGCCGGTGAGAGAAGTAGTTGGCTCCAAACGTGTAACGCCTACCGTAATGTGGTTCGTAGTACCTGGTATTGGCTTTCGACGTACATGCTACGTTAGGGGTGCACGGACCCTTTCCTGAGGCTCCTCGCTTGAGAAGTTCTCTGCCTCGTCCAAACCCTGACTCCAAGAAATAACAAAAGTGCAACCCGATGAACAATCCCACATCCTAGATGTGCAACGCATAACATTGAAAAATGCAAACGGTATTCCAACGATACCGGGCAGCTCCTCAGTTGAGGATCTCTGTCAGTCAGAAAATGTTTTGCCCAAAATGTGGTAGCCCTATCGCAGCACGGGCCTTTCCTTGCCGAAGAAGATACTGATACCCACAAACAAGCCCGCCCCCCCCCTGCAGCGTAAATATGCGGAAGCCGAGCCTCTCTACCTCCGCTCTAAGGATATTATTGAGAAGACGATGGGAAGAGAACACCCGTCTATGGCCGCAATGCTCGGCAACCTGGCGGGTTTATATAGGGCACAGGTGAGAATCGGCATGCCTCCCTGTCTGTATTGTGACATGTTTGCTTGATGAAGTCATCGATGAGAGCCCTTGTCATTTTCAGGGCATTTGTTGCGAAATTTGCATTGGGTTACGAATGAGTGGGGCTGCTAAGGATACTGTTGATACCCTTGTTTTACCCGAAAACACCGGAGTGTTTCCTGCCCCTGAGATGAGTACTCTGCGCTTTACCTCAGTGAAGTACTTGCCTTATAACGAAGTCCAGAGGCTTCGAAAACAGGAATTGGAACGACAGTAACAATTGGTTCAAGAAAATTCAACGGTTGTTTCGAATTATTACACAGCATCATACACGGGGACCGTGGAGAATTGTGTCCGCTAACCTGGAGGGGTGGAGCCGTCAATGACCAACACGCCACGAGATTTCGCGTAGAGCGAAACACGTGACAACGCCCCTGCATAGGGCGTCCGGTGCAATGCTCGGCACAAAAAGATTCGTACCGCAACCTACAGTAGTTAGGCGGTGTTAACCAGGTCAAGCAGGTCTCATGGAGGAAGTTGCTCCTCGGAGAGTGTTCTCCGAATGCTGCCGTGTCGTGCTGCCGTGTCTATTGTACTGCTGTGTTGTGCTGCCGTGTCGTGCTGACACGCATTGTTTCCGACGACTCTCACTGCGGGGAACAACTTACCATGGCGGTGATAGTACAACACAGTGTTCTTCGTCTGCAAGTGTACAACCTGATCTTTGCACTCGTGTAATTCCTTGCGGCGGTGGCAGTGGATGCCTGTGGCAGCTGAATGCCTCTCACACTCTCCGTCGAGTGCCAACACCGGAACAAGGCTGTCGATTCGGAACACAAACTGCTTGTTGCGCTAACAGCACTTTGAGAAGAAGCAACCTTTACCTCTCCCCCCCTCCCTCCACGCAACCACCCTGTACGAAAAGGGAGTAATGAAAAATTCCCCTTCCTTAAATACCACTGGTGTTACAAACCTGAAAATAACCGGACGAACACACTCAGTCTAATATGTTGTTCGAATTGTTGGGTCCCGTTGCTAAACAGAAAACTGGACGCGCGCTACGACAGAGGCAGCACATTTCGGCTAAATTATTTCCGCCTTACGAGGCTTCCCAACTGAATAACGACCCACTCTATCATTGAAATATGATATGCCCGAGCTATGGATTGGCTCCTCGGGTTGCTCTTTCCTATTTTCTCAAAACAAGTTATTGCGTAAGGTATTACGCTCCTCAAGTGAGGAGCCTTACAAACCTTAGTTCTCTACCGTAGCATGCGTATTTTTCTACCGTAGCATGCGTCACTAGTACTCGCAAAAACGTCCGCCCCTACAGGGCAAGTACGCGGAAGCCAGGACTCTCTTCCGCGAGACTATCGACATTCAGGAGAAGACGCTGGGGCCTGACCACCCATTTACGGCAACGTCACTAAACAACCTGGCGATTTTGCTGAAAGCACAGGTGAGCGCCGTCATTTCCCCGCCGTCTGGTATGTCTCGTGACGCGCGGGCTTGGTAACGACGCAAAGATGAGAGCCGCCGTCGGTTTCCAGGACATTTGATGATTATGTTGTCAAGTTGTATTGCTCATCATCCGGGCGAGGGTTTGGAAGACGATAACTGAATTTCCCCAACAGAGTATTGGTGTGTGCGCTGGCTCCGTCTGAGGACAACGTTTGGCTGTGTACCCCTCATGACTATACACTTTCGTGCGCGCTTGCTAGATTACGGCAATGGGCTAATGTGAGATCAATAGCTTACCCTACCACAAACGAGCACGGGTAGACCACACGATGTTTGAAATGACAAGACCAAGTTGTTTAAGACTGTACAATTAGGTCTCGCAGTACCGTACAGCATAATATACGAATATGCGAAGACAAAACTCGGTGGTTTCCGCCAGCACCGACGTACGAAGCCGTCGACGAACTGGCTCCAACGTCATTTCGCACAGAACGAAACAAGTAGCTTCCCCCCCCCTACCCAGAGGCTCCCCATTCAATGCTCGGTACAGCAACTATGCGCACGCACCGACACTACGCCAGGTAGCATCAACCAGGTCAGGCGAAGCTCATGTTTAAAACTGCGCGCCCGAGAGCGCTCTCCGGGTGCTTTTATGTGCCTCGTGGTCTCACAGCCCATGCATTGTTTCTGGTGCCCCACGTTGCAGGAAACACCTTACCATGGCGATGATGGTCCGACCTACAGTGGTGCTACTCGTTTTCACGTGCACAATCTGGTCTTACTGATAATATATCACCTTGCGTACTTGGCAGTGGATACCTGTGGCAACTGCATGCCTCTCAGGTTCTCCGTTGAGCACCAACACCAAATGGGGGCTCTTTTAAGCCGAACGCTAATTGCTTGTCGCGCTGTCAACACGTTAGTTTGGCGAAACAATTATCTTCACCCCCCCGCGCAGCCACTCCGTTTGAAAAGCGAGAAAAATACGAAGCCTCTTCCTTTAGATATCACTAGCGTTACAACTTCATAAGCAATGGCGGGACGAGCGGAATCACTCTTATGACCTTGCTCGTACGATTGGCGTCCATTGCCGAAGAACACAGTGATAATAACAAACACGCCCACCTCCCCTGCAGGGTAAGTACCCGGAGGCCGAGACTCTCTTCCTCCGCTCTATTGAAATTACGGAGAAGACGCTGGGACGTGACCACCACGAAGTGGCCGTGACGCTGAACAACCTGGCGGGTTCGTTCCAGGAGCACGTGAGAGTCGCCATCCCCCCCTGTCTATGTCTCGTGACACGTCGGCTTGATGAAGGTAATGGTGAGATCCGTGGACTTTTGTCGGGGTAGTATACTGCGAAACAGTATATGGGTTACAGCTGAGTGGGGTTATTGAGGAGACGGATGTCATCTTCGTTTTACCCAAGAACATTGGAGAGTTTGCTGCCTCCTTTTCGGGAAACCTCGTCGCTTTGTCTAGTCTGAAATACTCTCCCTTTATCGACTTCCAAGGGTTCAGAAAACAGGAGCTGAAAGGCCAAAATCAATTCAAGAGAATGTTGATTGATTCGGAGTATCACACAACATACTATACACGAGGACCGTTGGTGTTGTGTCCCTCAACTTCAAGCGATGGAGTCGTTAATAGCAACTATTTCCCGATGTCGTACAGATCAACACCAGTGGCCGCGCGCCATGCAGAGAGCGTCGGGTGCAATACTTCGTACGGAAACAATGCGTCCTGTGAGAATGATGCGTGTTGAGGCTCTGTCTCTGTGATAAGAGTTGCAGAGGTGGCACCGAAATGTCTTTGAAGATCACTTGTGATGAAGAAGAAAACAGAAGATAGTTTGGAGAGTGGCGCATGCGGCCAAAAGGTGGAAATAAAAAAAGACAAGAAAGGTAATGGGAGAAGACGAAGATAGTTGGAAAGGAGTGATTGAGGTAGGGCTGACCGTCGCCTCATCCTCACGGGACAATGCCCATGCTACGGGCAGATATACTCTACGGGCTGTTGTACTGGCCGACAGTCCGTTCTACAGAAACGTTCCCTGCAGTGTTTCCTGTAACGTTCCCCGATACTTATGGTGGTAAGCTAGTTACAACATACAATACACCGGTGAGAAGGAACAAACTCGAGTCTCTCCGCATATTGTGATTCTCAGTATCTAAAATAAGATACCCAGTGTACTCATGCGTAGTGACTGCGCTTCAATTAGATACGAGTGGACTGCAGAGTTCATATTCCAATACGACCCCTTGATAAGGAGTCAGCAGCTAGAGGAATCTGATACTTAAAATAATAAACACAAATGGTACGACATATTCAGACCTGTGTATGAAGAGCGGCAATATGGATGTCGTAGTTGCTCCAGATGTTGTAGTTTGACGGCGCTGCGATGATAAGACGCCTATGCCTTGTCGAGGTGGTAATAATGCGTTGCTGTGGAAACTGCAGCAGTAGTGGAGTAGCTGATGGGGCAGATGCAGCTGGGCAGTATGTACCCATCGCCGTTGGTGACTTGGTGTCGGTGGTGGTGCCGGGTTGAGTACCGTCGTTTCAGTTGTGTTGGCCGTGTTGATGACCATGGCAGAGGTAACGGCCAGTGCCGTGTGTGCTCCCCCGCCGAGCCATGTACGCACTGTTGTCGTGTTGGTTTGTTCGGTGCAGGCTCAAGAGTTCTTGTGTGTAAGGAAAGCTGATTTCCTCATCGATGTAGTGCGTGCAAATGCTTTGAACTCGATGATCTGGCTGTTTGCAACGTGAGCGCATCACTACTGCTGTACACACGTGTTGACGCCCCTTCGCTATGAGCAAAGACCCGTTACGCATGATAATTTTAGAGTATGTCTTCGGAGTCTGACTACGTGCCTTGAGCGTGAAAGCTTGAAAGCAGTTGCTGGAAGTTATGCCTCCGTTCCTCCGAGTCTGACGGCGTGCTTCTAACGTGATTGCGTGAAAACAGTTGGCGGAGGTGAATGCCCCGTATAGGCTGAAGGTGATACCCCCGTCGCTTGGCTGAGTAGCCGATTTGTCAACGACCTTACCGCACGTTACAACCCGTTTAGGTCTGCTCACGAGGACAAATAACGTTACGTACTTCGTGCTAGGCGCTAGCTTGAAGAACCAGTTCTAATAATGACTTCGCGCGTAAGATAGCGTAAAACCGGACCCCTTACCTGCTACGCGCGTGGTAGCGCGAGCAGCCTCCTTATCTGCCTCCCGCGTAAAACGTGAAATCAGTCTCCTCTGTCGAATATTCCTGATGTACTTGACGTCGATGTGATGTCTCTGTGTCGAAGCTGATCGTGATTTTTGAAGAAAGTTTCAAATTTCCTCCGCCCTTAAAGAAAGTTGATATCCTTCTTGTAACTCCTCAGGAACGCTTGACGAACTCAGCGGGACGCCGTTGCTTGGTGCCAGTCGATGTGTAGATCAAGGGGCGAGGCTCATAACTATGATGCGTGTCGAAGCTCTGTCTCTGTTATAAGAGTTGGAGAGGTAGCACCAAAATGTCTGTGAAGATCACTTGTGATGGAGAAGAAAACAGAAGATAGTTTGGAAAGTGGCGCTTGCGGCCAAAAGGTGATGGGAGAAGACGAACAGAGTTGGAAAGGAGTGATTGAGGTAGGGCTGACCGACACCTCACCCTCAACGGACAATGCTCATGCTACGGGCAGATGAACTCTACGGGCTGTTGTACTGGCCGACAGCCCGTTCTACAGTAACGTTCTCTACAGTGTTCCCTGTAACTTTCCCCGATACTTATGGTGGTAAATTAGTTACAATATCCAATGCACCGGTGAGAAGGAACAAACTCGAGTCTCTCCGCATATTGTAATTCTCCGCAACTAGAATAAGATACTCAGTGTACTCATGCGTAGTGCCTGCGCATCAACTAGATACGAGTGGACTGCAAAGTCCATATTCCAATACGTCCGTACTGAATGCTTTGGGGTCTGGAACCAGACCAAGCGGGGCTCATAGTGCAAGCTCCGCCTCCGAGAGTGCTCTCCGAGTACGACCGTGTGCATCGACGTTTCACAGCCCGCGCATTGCTTCGGGTTGCCACATTTTGCAGCAAACAAAACACCATGGCGATGATCGTACGAATTAGTGCTACTCGTGTGCACATGCATAACTTGTATCACCTTGCGTCAGCGGTAGTGAATACCTGTACCAGCTGTATTACCTTTCACTCTCTATCGAGCGCCAATACCGGAACAAGGTTTTTGAAGTGGAACACTAGTTGCTTGGGACGCTGACAACCCTTTTGCGACCCAGATATATCGACCTTAGAAAGCGTCACATGAGGTATATTAACCTGCTACGAAGAACTCGCAACAGTCCGAGTACCATCGTCCTCCTTGTGTATCGTCCGTCTCCCGTCGTACGTCGGACACCCCCTTTGCGCCAGCAGCCCGGGCTATGATACTATTATACTATCATACATCGTATACATCGTGTGGATCATGCTACAATCGTCACTCTGAAGCCCCAACGCCGTTCACACGTAGGCAACCAAACAGCACATCTTTTGCCCCCTTCCCACACAACCACCCTGTTTGAATTGTGAGTAAACCAAGACGCCTCTTGCTTGATATATCACCGGTGATTAAAACTAAAAAAATAACGCGACGAGCCCAATCACTCTATTATCGTGGGTTGTTTCTTGGAATCTATTGCCCAACAACACATCAATTCCCATAAACGAGCCCGCCTTCCCTGCAGGGTAAATACGAGGAAGCAGAACCTCTCATTCTCCGCGCTATGGGTATTCATGAGAAGACGCTGGGAAGCGACCACCCCGAAGAGGCGAAAACGCTCGCCAGGCTGGCGAGCTTGTTTATGGCGCAGGTGAGAGAGTTTGCCATTCCCCGCTGTCTCCGCATTGTACCGCGTGGCTTGCTGGAGGCACGGGTTAACCCTTTTACCCCAGCAATTTTCCCCTATTCTTCGCGATGCAAAGCAACTTATCCCCAAGAACATGAGCCGTGGGCAACTGTGCCCGCCGACCTCGAGGTATGAAGTCGTCAACGGCAATGATGCGTGCGACGATAGATGTAGCACTTTTTTGGCTGAAACATTTTCTGAATGATATGACGGGGCTCCTTAACCCAAAATCGTCGGGATTTCAATCTTTTAACGCAAATATTTTCGTTGTATACCCAGGACATGGGATGGATCATTGGGTAGCACTTTTTTATTTGTCCCCTATATCGGTTGTTTGGAGAGGTATAAGGCTCCTTAAGTGAGAAGCCTCAGAAGCAAAAGGGTGCACTTCTACCGTGGCATGGGTCGAATAATTTCAGCTGTCACGTGGCTTCTCATAGAGCGAAACAAGTAACAACTTCCTGTAAAGGACTTCCGGTGCAATAATCCGTATCAAAACGATAGGTACTTATCCAGAACACGTTGTACAGCACCAAACAGGTCAAGGGCAACTCATGGTTCAAGCTGTGCCCTCGACAGTATTGTCCGTGTGCCGCTGTGTACCTCGGAGGTTTACAGCCCGCGCATCGTTGCCAATGCCACATTTGTTTCGGGAATTAACGGACCATGGTGATGAGGACTCGATGTACTGCTTTTTTCATTTCACGTTCATAGGCGCGTGTTTCCATCCATATAACACCTTGTGCCGGTGGCAGTGGATGCTTGTAGTAGTCGCTGCATTGGCCCTCACACCCTTCGTAGAGCACCAACACCAAATCAAAGACTCTTTAAGCGGGACACCATTCGTTTGTCGTGGTGCCAGCAGTTCGGCAACGGTCCGAATGTGTCTTTCTCCCTCCCAGTCAGTTATCTTGTCTGAAAGACGATTAAAATTCGAATTCTGTTCCTTTCGACATGACTGACGATACGAGCAACCTTGAAAAAAAAAAGCGAGATGAACCCAATCACTCTACTGTCGTTGCCTTCTTCTTGGAGCCCGTTGCCGAAGAATTCAGCGGTACTTACAAACGAGACCGCGTCCCCTGCAGGGTAAGTACACGGAAGCCGAGCCTGTCTACCTCCGCGCTATCGAGATCAAGGAGAAGACGCTGGGGCCCGACCACCAAAAGTTGGCCAAACCTCTCAACAATTTGGCAATGTTGCTGAAAGCACAGGTAGGCGTCGTCATATATCCCCCGTCTTTCTTATGTCTTGTGGCACGCGGGCTTGGTAAAGGCACGAAAGTGATACCTGCCATGGCTTGTCAGGACTTTTCTAGTGAGATATAGTTTTTCATTCGTGTGACTTCGTTGTGGCACAGGGGACGGAATTTCTCATCCCCTTCCTGGTGACAAGTTTCGTTGTTTTGCTCCTCAGCCGGGCGAGGTTCTGGAAGACACTACGGTAGTGAGGCCTGCGTTTTCCGCAGGATTTTTTGGCGTGTTCGCGGGCCCCTTTGGGAGACCACGTTTAGTGTTGTACCCATCTTGACTACTTTCTCTTTCGTGACCACGAGGTAGACTATGGCAATGAGCTAACGTTAGATACTTCCTCTACAACAAATTGACTACACAGGTTTAGACCATAAAATTTGAAATTGCAATGCCAATCTGTTTACAACTACAAAATAATACAACGTTTCGGAATATTGCACAGCAGAGTACACGGGTACACGTGCGAAGACAGTGCTGTTTTGGTTCGCAGACATCGAGGAACAAAGCTGTCAATGACCTAGCTGCACTGTGATTTGATGGCGAGAGAACGAAGCGACTGCCCGTCTGCAGAGGGCGTCCGGCGCAATGCTCGGTACGGAGAGTATATATACGTACCGTACATACGTCAGGCGGCATCAACCAGGTCAAGCGTGGCTCGTGGGTCAACCTGCCCCCCGGACAGCGCTCTCGGAGTTCTGATGCGTGTCTCGTGATTTCACAGCCCCCGAACTGTTTCGGGTACCACACATTGCTGGAAACAACTTACCACGGCGATGACAGTTCTCGACGCTGTTCTACTCGTTTGCACCTGCATATCCTGGCGTTCCCATTCATGTACCACCTTGCGCCGGTAGTACTGCATGCCTGTGGCAGCTGCAAGTGTTGTAGCTTCCATATTCTGAAAGCCAAGGAGTAGTCGAGCTTCCAACCCATCAGACTCGTCCCGCATCGCACCTTCTCTATAGTTCAGTCTATACAAATGATCATCGTCCGGGAGGGGTTTGCCGCACTATTCCCCAGTTACAGTGCCATACTGCAAGATACAGCTCACCGAGTTCATTGATCTGCCGCCTGCTTTCCCGGTGGGCCGCTGTAAGGCTGCTGGGCTGAGTGAGCTTGCTGCGATTTCTCCTCTTACTCCGCCATTTGAACCCCCTAGGTCAGTAGGTTGGCATTGGCTCAGACGTACCAAGGGTCAATAGCTCTCGCTCGAACCGGTTGTGAGAGGGTAAGGCCGACATATGGAGGTTCACACGCAATGAGGGCTTACTCTCCCGGGGGGACTTGTCATCGCGGCCTTGAACGTTCCTCCTCGAAACGCACTCTAACGGGTATTCACCAGGCTGACTATGGTGTACCAAACCAAAAGACGTACGTTCGGACACCGTGTGCAAACCGACGTTCTCTTGCTCTGGACCTCGTGCCAGAGAGGCCTGGTTGGGCGGGGGGGGGGGCGGGGGGGTGGGTGGGCTAAGTACCACCTCGACCTCTCGTCGACGCTTCGTACCTCGCCTAAAGAGTTGTCATGACTTGCTCATGACTTGCCTATCATGCCGGCCTTTTGACGGCATGCTGTGCCTTAATGGCAACGTCCTTCCCTTGTGGCAAATCCTCTTGTCATCACAACCCTGTGGGGCATCTATTATCGCGGCTCCACCCCTACTATGCTAGCGTAGGCACGCTTAAAACAGCCCCTACATCGAACCGATTATAATCCTCTAGACTCAAACATGACCACGCTCGGCCGTCGTCACATGAGGCCCTCGTATTCTCCGCGGAGAGTCAATACCACTGCATACCTGTTTAAGCGGAACATCAGTTGCTTGTCGCGCTGTCAACAGTTTGGCAACAATTTTCATTGATATGTCCCCCCCTCCACGAAGCTCCTTTCTGTAGGCATCACTGGTGGTACAATATCAAACTAATATTGGGACGAACGTAAACGCGCTATTATATGTATATTTAAATCGGAGTGTCAGCCCCAGTTGCCGAACAACACACAGGCACTCACACACAAGCCGTCTCCCCTGCAGGGAAGGTACGCGGAAGCAGAGACTGTCTTTCTCCGCGCAATCGACATTAAGGAGACGAGGCTGGGGCCTGACCACCCATCTACGGCCTCAACGCTCGGGAACCTGGCGGGTTTGTGTCAGGCACAGGTAAAAGTCGTCATCTTCTCGTTGTCTAGTATGTGATAGGTGATCTAGCTTTTCAGATAATGGTTTGCGAACACTCCGGCTTGCTAGTTTTCCCTTACAGCCGGGTTTTGGTCTTGTCCAATCAACTGATCGTCAACTGAAAGTGACCGGAATTTCGCTGCTGGCGCGGGGAATATACGTTTCTTAAACGTTTTTGTTGTTTACTCGTAGCAAATGTGCTCTCAACAATAGGGCGTTGCTCAAGGCTTTGTAGTAGTACTTTAGCCCAAGGAGTTTGATTTTGCCCAGTTGTCGAACGGAGAAAAGAGTCAGCGCAACCGCCTGTATGTTGTAGTCCAGCTGGTGTCAAAAGGGTGTCGAAATGCGCACAGGCATGGTTGAGGCATGCGGATGAGCCATTTTGCAGCAAAGTCTGCGTTCTCGGGGGCTTGTGCGTCCACTGCATGCGGGTGCGTGATACCTGCTTGTTGTTTGATGTGCTGGTCCTTAAACATGCACAGAAGAAGGTTCATGCGGCCTCGCTGAGTGCACAAACTGGTGTTCACCTCCAATTGTGTGCCGTTTGTTGTGTGCTGGGTTCGATTTTGCAACCCTGCATGTCGAACGTTCGCAGGGGAGGCACAACCAGGCCATCAAGCTCTTCGAGAGGGCCTTGTCAATCAGGATGCAGAAGTTGGGGGCGGAACACACAAGAACGAAGGACACACGGCAGGCGCTGGATTTCGCGCGAAAACAGGTTCGTGGGCTGGAGACCGTGTGCCAGGGTCGCCTGGTAGGCAGGCCTCATGCACAACAACTGCAGGCGCGTGCTGCAGTAGGGGAAACACGTAATTTGTCTCAAGCATTTCATGTGAGGACCTCTATACCTCACCCAAGAACAACAATCGACTTTGAGAAATAATGTGTAAGCCTGATACACAATCCCATGGGCTAGATATCTAACGAAGAACATTGAAAACATATCCAAGTAGTGTGGACAGTTACTCAGAGCCCCGCCAATGAGAAATAGCAGGTATGTGGCCTCAAACGTGCAACCCCTACCGTGGCATATATATGCACTGTCGCATTGACTCACACGGAGAAGCACACACGGCTCGACTCTGCAGGTGGGGCAGATAGAGTGAAGCCGGGAGCGAAGACGCTACCAACGACAGAGACAGGACACTACAAACGCGATAAAAAATAAACGGGGGGGGGGGCGGGGGGGGGGGGATG
>JAYJMJ010265288.1:0-13763 GCA_036873875.1 Laminaria ephemera | reverse complement strand
CTAGATAAAAACTTCATGTTATCTCCCTTAATTTATTTTCTAAAATACTCTACCATTGCAGCACCCTCTGTGCTCGAGACACCTTGTAGACCTAATAGCTCTAGAGGTTTTATATTTTGATTCTCAACTGCTAACTCATAGCGCTTAATTCCAAAGACAGAATCATCAGTAACTTTGTAAGCAACACCAGAAGATTCCAATAGGTTTTTATCAAATGTTGCCGTCTCCAAGATAAGACCAGTATTAGTAAATCTAGATTTGAATAAAACATTCCACTTATTAGCTTTAATTGGTTGCTCTATAAGTATTTGTACTTATTCTACTATGAATACGGATTGAGTGTGAAATGAGTTGCAGAATCTTCGCGATCTACCTCCGGGAGGTAGCCGTGCGATCTTTATCAAAGGTTCAAACCTCCCGGAGGTTATGTGCAAATCCCCGATCTACCTCTGGGAGGTAGCCGTATGCTCTTTATCAAAGGTATAAACCTCCCGGAGGTTGTGTAGTGGAGGTTAAGTGCGAGACAAAAAAAGAGCGAACCATTGCTGATTCGCTCTTGAGTTTATACGTAAAAATTGAGCTCGCTAATTAAGCATTACCCTTCGTGCCATGCGTCTCAATGTGCTCTTTAACTAACACACGCTTAAGCACTTTCAGCACAGTTGATTTGGGCAACTCATCCAAAAATTCAATCATGCGCGGATACTTATATTTCGCCATGCGCTCTTTGGACCAATCAATAAGCTCTTGCTCAGTAAGCGATGAGCCTGCCGATTTTACAATCCAAGCCTTCGGTGCTTCGCCACGAAGCGCATCGGGCACACCCGCGATGGCAACTTCTTCCACGTCAGGATGTTCAATAATAATCTCTTCTAATTCGCGCGGATAAATATTGTAGCCACCCGCAATAATCATATCTTTCTTGCGATCGCGAATGTAGAAATAGCCATCTTCATCACACTCAACGACATCGCCCGTATAGAGCCAGTCATCAACAATTGCGCCTTTTGATGCGTCTGGTCGGTTCCAGTAGCCTTGCATAATGGTTGGGCTTTTGAGCAACAGTTCGCCAACTTCGCCAACGCCAAGCTCTTTGCTGGCGTCGTCGGAGTCAACGATGCGACATTCAACGCCAGGAAGCGGCAGACCAATTGAGCCTTCTGGATTTTTGCCGAGGAAGGGGTTACTGTGCGTGGCAACAAATGCTTCGCTGAGTCCATAACCTTCAACCAAGGTTGCGCCTGTGGTTTTTTCGAAGGTTGTTTTTGTTTCCAGCAATAATGGGGCAGAGCCAGATAAACAGATGTCAATTGAGCTTAAATCATGTTTGCCCGAGATAACTTCTGGGTTTCTGTTGATGGCGTTGTACATGGCTGGCACGCCTGGGAACATGGTGGGTTTGTATTTGCCAATTGCGCCGAGCAAATCTTTTTGATCGCGCGGATTTGGAATTAAGATCAGCGTTGATGCCGTTGACACGCCCAGCATGAGCGCGGCAATCATGCCATAGCTATGGAAGAGTGGCACAGCGGTAAGCACAACGCTTGTTGCTTTTGCCTGCGACTTTGGCGGTAACCATTCGCGCATTTGAAAGGTGTTGCTGGCAATATTGCTGTGAATGCCAATGGCGCCTTTGGATGGGCCAGTTGTGCCACCCGTATATTGTAATGCGGCGAAATCACTGCCTGTCACGGTAACTTTGGCGCGTGGAGAGCGTTTGCCAAGGGCGATGAAATCTTGCATACCTTGATCGCCATCACGAAGCGTTACTTTGTGTCCGTCCTTCTTTTCTTTGAGCAGGGTGAATAATATTTTTGTAAAAGAGGGTAAATATTCTTTGATGTTGGAAACAATAATGCGCGAAACGCTAGTTTTTCCGCCTGCCTGCACCCGTTTTAACTGGTCGTAGAACATGCTTAAAACGAAGACGGTTTCTGCGCCGCAGTCATGAAGCTGATGCTCTAATTCTGGTTCAGAGTAAAGTGGGTTTGTGGCAATGACGATGCCGCCCGCTTTGAGAATGCCAAAAAATGTGATGACAAACTGTGGCGTGTTGGGCATGTAGATGACGGCGCGATCCCCTTTCTTGAATCCTGTCGCCACAAGTGCGGCGGCCAAGTCGTCTGATAAGGCGTTTAATTCTTTATAAGAAAGCTCATTGTTTTTGAAAACGAGGGCGGGGTGATCGGGGTATTGGGCGGCCGATTCAACAAGATAATCTTGCAGGGCTTTATCTTCTGCGTCTAGATGGTTGGGGACGTGAGTGTCGTAACTTTTTACCCAAGGCTTGTCTGCTAGGGAAATGCTCATAGAAAACCTCTCTTCTCTTCTAATTATATTTGGTTTCAATAGCGATGAATTGTCATAAAAGTATAGGAGGATGGGGATACTGTGTCAATTTTGTTTGGGGAATTGAGTTTGTTTAAAAGTTGTGTGTCAGAATTATTTCCCAATGCGACTTGCGCATTGTCATTCTCGCGCAGGCGGGAATCCAGACAGATTTGCCACAAGACTCTAGTTTTTTATGAGTTCTCTGATCTCTTGGTACTGGATACCCACCTTCGCGAGTATGACAGAAATCTTTGAGTTTTTGCAATAAATACTTAAGTAGACTATTGACATTGTTAAGAAAATTAATATGATTATTAAAAATCTTAATAAAATGTGTTGAAAAATTAATAATGAACCCCGTAATCTGTAATTGTCCTATTTGTAGTAATGAATTGAACGTGACCCAATTATCTTGCCCAAGCTGCGAGACGCGCATTGAGGGGTCGTTTTCGTTGGGTAAGCTGTATCAGCTTTCAGCGGAGCAGCTTGCGTTTATTGAACTTTTTGTCTGCTGTGAGGGCAAGATTACGCGCATGGAGGAGAAGCTGGGCTTGTCTTATCCTGCGGTGCGCACGCGTCTAGCAGATATTGTTGGTGTATTAAGTTGCAACGATGAGGTGGATGCACACGTAGAGGAGGGTGAGGCGGTTGATCGTCAAGCTGTTTTGGCTGCGGTGGCGTCTGGTGAGATGAGTGCGCAGGATGCGGTTGAGCAGTTGGGCGAATGATTATTGGACGCGGATGAACGCGGATAAAACAATTAATAAATCGAGGTGTAAACAATGAAAGAGATAATTCCAGTAGTTGGTACGAAAACAGTTGTAATTACCGTTTGTCGGGATGATTTGACGATTCGCGGTGAGCGGGCGTTGGATATTACGGCGTCTGGTGATGATTTTACGTTTACGGAGTCTGGGGAGGAGATGTTGTTTGAGAGTAACGGCCGTGTAGATCTCCGCATTCCCAGCCAGCTCAATGTTACCATCGTCGCCGCCCACCAAGATTTGATTGTGCGCTATGTAGACGGTGAGATTTCGATCAACGAAGCGAACCAAGATGTAATGTTGCGCACAACGGGCGCGGTCAATTTGGGTAAGGTTGGGCAAGATGTGAGTGCGCAAAATATAAACGGCCGATTTTCCGTCGAATCCGTCGGCGGCGACCTCGCCCTGCGCAACATCATGTCCGCCACCATCACCGACACCAAAGGCGACCTCATGTTGCGCAACGCCGACGGCGACGTACTCATCGAGCAAATTGGCGGCGACGCACAGATTCATACCGTCAGCGGCTCACTCGCCGTGCAGAGTTGCGGGCGCGATGTCAACCTGACAAACTTGGGCGGCATAACGGCCGTTGTCGATGTCGCAGGCGACATTCGTCTGAACGGCAGCCTGTTCGAAGGGGAACACACCTTCGTCGCCGAAAACGACATCATTGTGCGCTGGCCCGACGGCGCGGCAATTGCCGTCACCGCCACTGCGCCGACCATCGAAAACCGCTTAGAGCTACAAAATGTCATCGAAAAAGACAATACACTGACAGGCCAACGCATGAACGGCGATACCCGCGTCATGCTCACATCGACCAACATGATTTCGCTCAAATCAACCCATTTACACGATGCCCAATGGCGCACCGACAACGGCACTTCTGGCTCAGTCGATTTTGATTTTGAGTTTGCAGATTTAAAAGATCGGATTAGCAAAGAGATTAACACACGACTCGAATTACTTGGCCCAGACATTGCCTCAAAGCTAGAGCGCAAAGTGACCGACGCCATGTCTAAAGCAGAAGCGATGGCGGGCAAAGCGCAAAAGAAAGCGGATAAGGCGATGAAGCAGGCGCAGCAGCAGCAGCGTAGTGCGAGCTATGGCGGGGCGCGGTCTGCAAAGCCAAAAGCACCGCCTGCGCCAAAACCACCCACACCACCACAACCGCCAGCTAGCCCAGAAAAGAGCAGTGAGCGGCTTCAGGTTTTGAAAATGTTGCAAGAGGGAATGATATCGGCCGATGAAGCCGCAACCTTGTTAAATGCCCTGAAATAAGCACATTAGGATTTTACAAAATCCATCCTGAGACGCCCCGACGGGGAACGTCTCTACCATTGGCATCGATTCTGTAGAGACGTCCTCGGTGAGACGTCTCAGAATGATGCACTACTACTTAACTTATAGAGGTTTGGGGATTTAAGAAAGCAATCTTATTTCCTCAGCCTCTGTCACTTTTTCAGACAAGTCAGGGTCTGAGGATTGGCTTTCTTCATCGAGCGTAATTGCGAGGGGTTTAAGCGGCAGTTCAACTGTGAATCGACTGCCATGATTAGGCTTGCTTACCACTGAAACCGTGCCCCCATGCAATCGCGCTAATCTTTCTACCAGCACAAGCCCTAGCCCCGTTCCAGAATATTTACGATTTAGTTTGCTATCGACCTGCACAAATGGCTTAAATAGTTTTGACAAATCATTTTGGCTAATGCCAATGCCCGTGTCCCACACAGAAAAAGCAATGCTGTTCTTTTCAGGGAGACCCTTAATATCAAGTCCCATTTTGCCGTTTTCAGGGGTAAATTTGACTGCGTTGCTCAATAAATTTAGCAAAATTTGCTTAATACGCCGCTCATCACCCACCATGCAAATTGACTCTATAGTAGTTGGGATTATTTCTATTTGCTTTCTATTTGCTATTTCTTGAACAAATGACAAGCAGGCAGTCGCGAGGGTTGTGGGATTAAACGAAGAAAGGTTTAAATTTACTTCGACAGCTTCTAATTTTGATAAGTCCAGAATATCATTAATCAAAGAGAGCAAATGAGTGCCACTGTCTTCAATGCCTTGAGCTGAAGTCATTTGTTTTTCTGTCAACGATCCATAGACGTTCATTTTTAATAACTGAGATTGCCCCAAAATTGCATTGAGCGGGGTGCGTAGCTCGTGGCTCATACTGGCAAGAAATTCATCTCGTGTTTGCAGTGCACGAGACAATGCCTGCTGTGCTTCTTTGCGCTGTGCGAGTTCACATGTGCTATTTTTTTGAAGGATCATGGTTTCAAATGTAACTTTCATCATTAGTGCAAACAAATGAAAGAAGTTCATTTCAATTTCATTGTAACCATCATCAAAGTTTTTGGAGACAAGGAGTACATAATCTTCGTTATTTATGCGTTGGTGCACATGCCATTCTGTGCCTGCAAAAGATACCATATCTGTTAGAGGGGGGACATCTGTTAGCTTTTGCTTGTGAGACCAATCGCCTAGTTTAGACACAACGCCCCACTTTTTACGCTTTTTTGAATAGCGCAAAAGCGCGGCGGCACTATAGCTAAAAATTTCGCTATTTAAAAGGAATTCGAGCATTTGAAAACGAAGTTTGCTTATTGTGCCTTGTTCTAATTGGAGTGCAATGAATTTGATTAGTTCGGCAAGCGCGTTGGCGGTTTGGATGGCTCGTCTTTCGAATTGATTTGTCAGTTTCTGTTGAGAGTTATGCTGTTGTTGTATAGCTGAAAGCTGCCCCTGAATGAGCGGCATAACGTTGTTAAGTTGGGCGAAGGGAAGGGTGAAGTGCCAAACGTATGGACTTATTTGTTGCCATTTAAAGCTGTTTCCCGCTGTAATGATGATGCCTGTGGCTGAGGATAATGTGTTCGCGAATTGGTGACTAAATGTTGATAAATCATTGACTATGATCGCAAAAATCTCATCAGTCAAATCTTCGTTCGAGACTTTTTCGACAGATTGAAATCCAATTATTGGCGTGTCTATGATGGAGAGATAGTTGATAACTAAAGTAAGTTGCTGTGTTGTTAACATAAAAAGAGATAGTTAGTGGGTGCGATGCAAGATTTAGTTTGAGTTGGATGTTAAGTCATTATTATTAGTATAGGGTGGAAATGATGATTTTTTCAGTGAAATTAATGTGAAGCGACTAGGAGATTTAGGCTATTTTTGTTCTGTTCTGAAAGGCTAAAAGATAGAAAGTTGGGTATGATAAGGGTATGGCTCTGTACCCTTCGCTGCTCTCTTCTAGTCAACCAAATTTACGTGCGCTTGATTTAAATACAGATCGAGAGGCTGTGTTGAGCCTGTTGAAGATTGCGTTTCAGCAGCCGCAACAGAATTTGGGTCGGCGACAGAATAGTTTAATTTTGTTGCCGTTTATGTCTTGGTGGCAACGACTAGATTTGTATCGGAAGGGGTTTGTGCCTGGGGTTGTGTGGCAGGAGGATGGTCAGATTGTGGGGTGTGCGTCGTTGATGCCTGCGAAGACTATCGGCCGTTTTGTCATTGCCAACGTTGCCGTCCATCCAGACTTTCGTCAGCGCGGCATTGCGCGCGAAGTCGTCGTCGCTCTCACAGAGCATGTGCGCGCTCTCGGCGGCAAAGAAGTTCGGCTGCAAGTTGAACAAAAAAATGAGCGAGCCATTCGCATTTATCAGCGGCTAGGCTTTCAATTTCAAGGGAGCACGACCTCATGGGGTGCGTCCCCGACTGCGCCGCGCTACGTGCCAGCAGAGCTGCTGGAGAGCAGTTCAGACTATATTATTCGCGAGCTGCGGGCTGGAGAATGGAAAGCTGCAAAAGCGTTGGCAGACCAGACGTTTGCGCCTGCGTTGCAGTGGCCCGATCCTTATCCTGATAATCTTTACCGCACGGGTATTGTGCAGTCGTTGCAAAATTTCTTTGATGGTCGCGCCGTTGAGCCGTGGGTGATTCAGCAGGAGAGTGGGCTGACTGGTTTGTTGAGTATGCGTTCAGAGTGGATGCGCAGGCATGTGCTTCAGCTTCATGTGGTTGAGGAGAGTAGTGGTTTGTTAGAACGGCCGTTATTAGCCAAAGCATTCCGTCTGCTGCGCACCATGCCCCGCTACTATATTCACTTAGACCATGTTGCCGACAGCCCAATCGACCCGCTATTTGAACAATTTGGCTTTCAAAAACAGCGAACACTTGCCATAATGCGTCTGCCGCTGTAGTCTTGAAAAATGTACGTTATGTACATGCTTTCTTTTGGAAGGGAAAGGAGAAAGAAGAGGGTGGCGATTTATTAAATCGTCACCCTCTTTTGATTTACAGCTAGCGGAGGGTTGAGCCTTTGCTCTCATCAGCAAATCTGACCCTCTTGACGTATTGACAACGTATTGACATTCTGCAATTGAACCTTTACTATCAGGGAGGTAAACATGGATGAATTCTATTCATACCAAGATATAAAATTTGAGTGGGACAACAATAAACAACTTGCCAATCAAATTAAGCATAACTTATTGTTTTATGATGCTGTTCAAGTTTTCTTCGACCCTTTTCTTGTTTCATTAGCATGGAAAGGTGGTTGATTTAGAGGTTCGTGAAACTGTGGTTGGCTTAACAGAAGATTGGCAGATGTTATACGTGGTTTATATGTTGCGTGGGGATTCAATCAGAATTATTTCAGCGCGACAAGTAACAAATCAGGAAAGAACAGACTATGAAAATGGATAATCTCAAAGAACGATTAAAAAAGAATAAACCAATGGTTATGGTAAGTATGCGCATCCCAGAGGATGTAATAGCTGACCTTAAACGTATCGCACCGCTGCGAGGCTTTTCTGGCTATCAACCGCTTATTCGTGCTTATATTGGTCAGGGACTGTGAGCTGATATTGCGAAGTATGAGCAGGATGCGAAGGTTACAGAATTGTTGGAGAATTTGCGTGAGCAGGGAGTGAGTGAGGAAGTTTTGCAAACGGCCGTTTCCAATATTTGAGTGTAAAAGTGTAGATCCCTGCAGGCAAGGACGTTCTTACAGGTAGAGGTCGTCGTCTTTCCAGTTTGCTACATTATTTTGGATGTATGTTCTTTTGGTTTCAAGTTCGTTCTGGCTACGGATAACACGCTCCCAGAAGTTGCGATGCCATAATCGGCCGTTAAAACTTTGCCACCCATTTTCTTTCACACCAGCGATATACCGATTTGCGAGGGGATGCCCTTACAAGTGGCTATCCTTTCTAGCTTTCCCGATTCAAGACCAAATCAATAAACTTCTCAAGCTCATCACGGGCAGGGGAGGCTGGCAAATACATCAGCTCAGTGCGCGCACGCTCACCAAGCTCAATCGCTTGCAGCTTCGCCAACTCAACCGCGTTCGTCCCTTCCAACTTATCCGCAATATCCTGAATAACCTCATGCGGCATTTTGCTCATGCCGTCGCCGCCGATGTCGCCAGTGGCGTAGGAGTCTGCGGTCATCGCGACGCCGCGATTTTGCTCACCGTCGAGTCCTTTTGGCTTACCCATTTTTTCTGGGTCGCCGATGATGTCGAGAATGTCATCAACTACTTGGAACGACATGCCCAAATAGCGACCATACTTGCGCAAATGCTCAACCGTGTCTTCGTCTGCGCCCGCGTACATGGAACCCATGACGGTGGCCGCTTCAAAGAGGCTGGCCGTTTTGCGGTCGATGATTTGCTTATACGTTTCCTGATCCATCTCACCTTTTTTGGCGGCGATGGCTTGAATGGTTTCCCCTTCTACAAGACGCACACAGGCGTTTGCCATGACGACGTTGAAGTCTGCGCCGTAGGGCGCCATGATTTCGTACACTTTTGTAAAGAGATAGTCGCCAGTGAGCAGGGCGAATGTTCTGCCCCAGATGCTGTGAACGGCAGGACGGCCACGGCGCAGTTCGCTGTGGTCGTTGATGTCGTCGTGGACGAGGGTTGCTGTATGCACCAATTCGACAGCGGCGGCGAGGGGGGCAACCCCAACGATGTCTGTGCCGCCTGTGGCGAGATAGGCCAAAATAGCGAGCTGTGGACGTATGCGCTTGCCGCCAGATTCGAGGATGTGGCCGCTAGCATCGTAGAGGGTTACAACGTCGCTATCGATGATGTTTGCAAGGGCTTTATTTACCTCTGCAAATCCTTGTTCAACTTGGCTATCAATTGATGTTGTCATAAGCATATTAGTCTCTTTCACAACTTTCAATAAATTTTGAAAGTTGTTAAACCAAATTATAATCAGGCTATAAAAGAGAGTCAAGCATTTGTGAATTATAGCGCAAATCATTAGGAATTGAGATTGAAAAGCAGTAAATTGATGTGCTTGTTTTTGTATGGATTGCCAATTGGTTTATAAGGTGGTTGTGTCAGATAATGGGGGAGAGGAATAATTAATATTTAATACCTAATAATTAATGGTTAAGTATTGGGTTTGAGTCGAGCAGTCATTGGCAATTTATTATTAAATATTGACTATTGATTATTTGTATGAGTTCTGTGCCAAAAAGTATTTTGATCATCGATTATGGGTCGCAGTATACGCAGTTGATTGCGCGACGGGTGCGGGAGGCGAATGTGTTTTGTGAGCTGATTCATTGGGAAACGGCCGTTTCCTCCCCCGACCTACTCGCCAGCTACAACCCCGCAGGTTTTATCCTCGGCGGTGGCCCCAACAGCGTCTACGACGACGGCGCACCAACCTTGCCAGATTACGTACTAGAGAGCGGCAAACCCGTCCTCGGCATTTGCTACGGCATGCAAATTTTGTCGCACACATTGGGCGGCAAGGTGGCGGGCAGTCAGCGACGCGAGTATGGGCAGGCGAGCGTTTCTGTTGAAGCCAACGATAATCCCTTGTTCGCTAATATTGGTGCGGAACTCATTGCCCTGATGAGCCATGGGGATAAAGTCGAACGGTTACCGTCTGGCTGGCAACCCATCGCCCATACAAGCAATTCACCTTTCGCGGCAGCAAGCCATGTACAAGAAAATAGGTATGCGGTGCAGTTTCATCCTGAAGTGGTGCATACGCCAATGGGCGCACAGTTGTTGCAAAATTTTGTGCATACCATTTGTGGCGTCGCGCCAAATTGGACATCTGAGAATTATATAGAGGAACAAACGCGCCTGTTGCGCGAGCAAATTGGGGATGGTCAGGTTGTTTTGGGCTTGAGCGGCGGGGTTGATTCTGCCGTGGCGGCCGCGCTGATTCATCGCGCAATTGGTGATCAATTGACCTGTATTTATGTCGATCATGGCATGATGCGCCAAGGGGAGACGGCGCAGGTTGTGCAGACGTTTGAGCGGGAGCAGGGGATGAAGTTGATTGCGGTGAACGCGATTGAGGAGTTCCTCGGCGAGTTGAAAGGCGTATCTGAGCCTGAGCGCAAGCGCAAGATTATTGGTGAGAAGTTTGTGCGTATTTTTGAGCGCGAGTCGGATAAGCTGGGTCAGATTGATTTCTTGGCGCAGGGAACGATTTATCCTGATGTGATTGAATCGGCCGCTAAAGATCGCGATCCTGCGCACACCATCAAAACGCACCACAATGTCGGCGGACTGCCCGATGATATCCAGTTTGAATTGGTCGAGCCGTTGCGCATGTTGTTTAAAGATGAGGTGCGCAAAATTGGCACGGCGTTGGGTTTGCCTGACAGCATTGTGTACCGTCAACCGTTCCCTGGCCCTGGCTTGGCGATTCGCTGTTTGGGTGAGGTAAATTGGGAGCGATTGGAAACGCTGCGGGCGGCGGATGCGATTTTTACGGATGAATTACGTAAAGGGGATTTATTAAAGGGCGACACGCAACAGGCGTTTGCGGCGTTATTACCTGTGAAAAGTGTCGGCGTGATGGGCGATATGCGCACCTATAAAGAGGTGATTGCGTTACGTGCTGTGACGACGGAAGATTTTATGACGGCCGATTGGGCGCGTCTTGATTATGATTTATTGGCGCGTGTTAGCCGCCGTATTGTGAATGAAGTTGAGGGCGTGAATCGCGTTGTTTATGATATAACGTCGAAGCCGCCAGGTACGATTGAGTGGGAATAGGTATGAGTGGGAAGTGGTGAGTGGAAAGTAGAAAGTGATTCGTTTGCTGTCTACTGCCTACTGTCTACTGTTCACTAGGAGAATTTATAATGGATTACGGTGATTTGTTGACGCGGGGTTGGAACCTCGTTTGGAAGAATAAGTTTATGTGGATGCTGGGTTTGCTGGCGGCATTGGGGGCGAGTTCAGCGTCTGGTGGCGGCGGTGGCGCAAATTTGCAGCAGGATTTGCAGGGATTCATTGAAGGGACGGTTGATCCAACTTCAACTGATGTGCCTGAAGTGCCGCTGGCGTTCAAAGGACTTTTTGATGTCATTGAGCTATTTTCAACTGATCCTGCGCAAGCATGGGCGCAGGTGAGTGATGGTTATTTGCCGCTGATCATTATTAGTATTTTGCTGTCGCTCGTTTTCTTTGTGGTGCGCACGGGGTCGTTGGCGGCGTTGATAAAATCGGCCGTTATTCTCGACGATCAAGCAGAGGATTCAGAGCAAACTTTGGTGGCAGGCGCGTCGTTCCGTGAAGGGATGGGCTATTTCGGCCGATTATTTGGTTTAGCCTTATTAGGCGCACTCATTTCAACCGTTCCCCTTATTATTTTTATAGGAGCAATTGGCGGACTTGTAGGCGTTGCCGCCGCAGGTGGTGGTGATCCTGCTTTGGGAGTCGTTTTCCCAATTCTATGTTTGATTTTGTGTGTTTTATTGCCCCTAATGCTTATATGGAAACTTGTGCAACCGTTCGCCTTTCGTGGCATCGTTCTAGAAAACTTAGGTGTTTTCAAATCAATTGGGCACGGCTGGCGTATATTTAAAAAGAGCGCAGGCGAGATTATCGTCATGGGCATTATTTTTACTATTATAGGTATGGTCTTTACGACTATTGTCGGTCTTGTGCTTGGTTTGTTCGGCTTTTTGTTTGGGGGAGACGTTGTGCTGGAATTCTTCCGCACGGGTGTGTTGACCACGCGCCATGGCTTGATTTTGGCCGTTGGGGGCTTGCTTGGCACGTTTATGACGGCTATCTTGATGTCCGTTTTCCGCGCATGGCAGTCGACGACGTTTACGCTGGGCTATAAGAATTTTTGGCGTGATCGTGCGATGGGAACGAAAGGGGATGGGGATTTGGAGTTTGGTGTCTGAGAAAATAAATTGTGAATGGTAAATTATGAATTGCGAATTGTGAACGGAACATCGCCTTGCGATTTACCATTCATAATTCGCAATTTACCATTGAGACGCGCCATCGGCGACGTCTCTACAATGCATAATTAGTTCGTAGAGACGTCCTCGGTGAGGCGTCTCTTTTGGCACGAAAGAGCGGTTTAATTACGAATAATTAGTTTTCTTCATGTAATCGGCCGATTTCTGCGCCAACTCACGCAACACATCTTTGTCCACATCAGCAAGTTTGTTGACATACAGACAAGATTTCCCCATTTTATACTTCCCCAACCGACCTAATATTTCTTCGTATCCGTCAACGCTCGTCATGTTGTAGAGCGAAAACTTTGCCTTGCGAGGGGAAAAGCCAACGAGGGGCATGTCGCCTTCGCGGCCAGAGTCATACTTGTAATGGTATGAGCCAAATCCGATGATAGTCGGTCCCCACATTTTTGCGGGTTCGCCCGTAATGTCGGCCATCATTTCCATCAGCCACATACTGTCGGCTAACTTCTTTCCAATCTCTGGGCGATTCAGAAACTCAAGCACATCGGTGTCGTTTTGTGTGGTTTTGTTTGTGTTTTTTGCCATGCGTCGATTTTAGCAAATTTGTGCTATTTGTGTCAATTGGGTGCAACTTTCTTTGGGGGTGTGCGTAGTGAGGGTATTACAGTTTTAGATAACGGCCGATTGTTAGCCAACCGTTAGCGAACGAATAGGTAGGATAACGGCCGATTCTCTATCCTTCTCATGTTGAGGTTTACTTATAAGGAGAAGCAACATGTCCAACAACAAAAAATCACGCTCAATCTTTGGCCCACTCGTCCTCATCGGCGTTGGCCTCTACTTTCTCGGCCAACAATTTGGCTGGACGTCTACTGGCTTAAACTGGAATCTACTATTTCGTCTCTGGCCTGTCTTTCTAATCTTAGGCGGATTCAACGCCTTGGCTGGCAATATTGAAGGCTCATTTGGCACATTCTTCAAGAATATCATGGGCTTTGTCACGCTAGTCACCCTTGGCGTTATTTTGCTCTTTGGTGACAAGATGCCAATTATGGATCGCTTTAGCGGCACTGAGACCATTACTGAACAGGTGCTTGTAGAGCGGGGCGGCGTTGACGAAGCGACGGTGAGAATTGACTTTTCATCAGCAAAAGCAACTGTTTCTACATTAGAAGATAGCAGTAATTTGATGGAAGGGACGGTGAGTCATCGTGGCACGATGGCACTGAAAAATAGCATCTCTGGTGATGAAGCCACGGTTGACTTAAGCACCAACTCTCAGGGAATCTTTTTTGGCTCAATGGGTGATTTAACCCCGTGGGAAATTAATCTTAATCCTGCTGTGCCGCTGGATATTGAGTTTGATTTAGGGTCTGGACAAGCTGACTTGTATTTAAATGCGTTGCAAATCGACGAGAAGATCCGTTTAGACGGTGGATCAGGTACTGGTAC
>JAYJMJ010265287.1:0-34163 GCA_036873875.1 Laminaria ephemera | reverse complement strand
TAGCTTGCAAGAGTCGGTATAAAAACCATCTTTTGAATCTATGAAGCACCGTTCTTTAGGGCGGTGAGAATGTCACTGCTTTTTCAAAATGATCTAATTTGTGAGTTTTAATCCACCATTCGGCAGCTTCCATTAATAGAGCTGGATCATCATTTTTATTCGCAAAAAAAGCATAAAATGACAATCCCACATTATTCCCTTTCTTTGATATTTTTTCATCGCAAACTGAAATTATTTTTTGTCTTAAACTTTCTCTCATCTTTTATCCAAAATATTATTATTTAATATTAACTATATCACTATAATATTTAATTAAAATTTCTTCTTTATTTTGTTTGTTTTTTATCAATTTGTGATATAATATTTATATAATTTAGGAGATGTTTTAATCTATGTACATACCCCAAAATCTCAATTTTTTCAAAGGCTTTTATACTGGTGTTGGCTCCAGAGGAACACCTATGTATATTATGTACATGATGTCAAAATTGGCAATGATTTTTGAGCAACAAGGTTTTGTTCTTAGAAGTGGTTGTGCTTTAGGTTCTGATGCTGCTTTTGAAGATTCATTATTATATCCTGCTGTAACTTCTGAAATTTATGTTCCAAAAAAAAACTTTCCTTCAAAAATGGGGACTCCTTTTAAACCTCATTATATAATTCCAGTTGAACGTTTTGGAAAATCTTTTGATGGTTTATACAGACAAGCTATGAGACTCATTCATGATCATGCCATTCATAAAGCATGGCACATTTGTAAGCCTTATGTAATGGATTTACATAACAGAAATATGTTTCAAGTTTTAGGATTAGACTTAAAAACACCTTCTAAATTTACGGTTTGTTACACCACTAATGGTGAAAAAACATATAGTGAAACAAATCAACAAACAGGTGGTACGGCTACTGCTATAAATGCTTCTGATATTCATAAGGTCAAAGTATTTAACTTAGGTAATGATCAAGATTACATTAGATTAAAAGGTTTTATTGAAAAACATGAACACCTTATTGATTATGTTTTTTTAAATTCAGTAAAACCACGTTCAGATCAAAATGATAACCATAAGTTTAAATATATTGATTTTTTAGAAATAATTCAAAAAGAAGAAGCCCAAAGGTTAACCAAAATTGAATCATAATAAATATAGAAAAAGGAGTTTCTTTTAATTTATGTATTCACCTGAAAATCACAGATTCTTTAAAGGGTTTTATACTGGAGTTGGTTCTAGAACTGCACCTTTATATATCATGTATATGATGTCAGAGCTTGCGATGATTTTTGAACAACAAGGTTATGTACTTCGCAGTGGTTGTGCATTCGGTGCTGATGCTGCTCTTGAAGATGTTTTAATTTATCCTCAATATACTTCTGAAATTTATATCCCAAACAAAAACTATCCCAAAAGTGTAGATACCAATTTTAAACCTAACTACATTGTTCCTCAAGATAGATTTGGAAATTCTTTTGATGGCTTATACAGGCAAGCTATGAGGATTATTCATGATTACAATATCATTGGAAAATCATGGAAAAATTGTAAAGAATATATAATGAATTTTCATAATGCTTCGGTATTTCAAGTTTTAGGACTTGATCTTCAAACTCGTTCAAAATTTACAATAGCATACACCCCAAATGGTGAGAAAACACCTGAAGAAACTAGCATTAACACAGGTGGAACTGCTACAGCAATTCATACATCATATGTCTACAAAATAGATGTTTATAATCTTGGAAATAACACTGATTTCCTTAGATTGTTGGATTTTATAGCAAAAAATAGGCATTTAATTGATTATGATAAAATAAAATCAACAATACCAAGAACACATTTAAATAAAGAAAAATTGACATATTTAGATTTAATGGAAACAATTGATAGAGAACAAAACTCAAGGTTAAAAAAATATCACAATGAATATAAATGATGGTCTTCAAGAATTAAAAGATAAAATGGAAAAGAATAACCCGCTAAAAAAAGCTGAAGAATTAAGACAACATACACAGAAAAAAACAGAAAGTTTTGAAGAAAAAAATAGTAATGCTTTTTTTAAAAAATTTAAAAACTCACTTGATAATGAAAAGTTAATCTATTTTATTGCATTTTTAGTTGTATTTATATTACTATCACCATATTTCCTGCCAGCGATATTGCTTATTTTAAACTCATAATGTTGTTTTTTTTAATAGCTGTGATAATTTACCTTTTAATTAATTAAAGGTAACATTCATGAAAGATAAAGATGATGAAAAAAAAGTAATACAAATATATGATGAAAATCATAAACTATGTAACATCAAAAACCCTTTTGCAATGCCTAATGATCCTGAAACTGCTAAAGAACAAAGTGAACGATTTAACAAACTCGCTAGTTCTCTATATAACATGTCTGATAAAGAAATAAATGATTGGAAAGAAAGAGCAAATGAATTTCGAACTTCGCTTATTAAAGAATTTACAAAAAGAAACAAAAAATAAATTACAACTTATAATTCTATCAATTTGTATCTTTTTTAGTTATTTGCTATAATTAAGTTTGAAAAAATAAATATTAAGGCTTCAAAAAATATGACAGATAAAAAAGAAATTTTAAACATAGCAATGCCTGAAGGGATGGATAGAGTTGAAACACAACCAATTTCATTTGGTGATGATTGGGCTGGAATGTTTGTTCGTGGAGACAAGGCATTTAAAATGGCTGGAGCAATGTCACATGCAGCCACAAGAATGGAAGAAACAGATCCAATGAACGCAAATATTCTAAAATCATTTGCAAATCAATTATTAGAGTGCATCAAAAAATAAGGTTATTTTATGTCTAATGTTAAATTTTATGTTGTAGAACATTCTTGCGGTGGGTTTTCAGTTCAAACAAAACCAAATGGTGTAGGTTTACTATTAAACTCAGAGCATCCGAACACTAAAGAAGGCGCTGATATTGCTTGTAATGCTGCAAATTTAGCATTAGAAATAGCTCTCGATAATAAAGCTACAAATCAATGAATCAATTAACAGAAGAACAAATAGAGCATTCCATAAATTTCTTAAATGTATTTTGTAGAGAAGTTGAACTTGAAGATATTTATGCCATTGATGATAAATCAAACAAGTCTTCATTAATTAAAGCTTTTTTTAATCGAAATTTTAAAACAATATCAATTAAAATACTTCCTTTAGAAAAAAATGTTGGTTTAGTTTCCTTGCAAATGCATGATGATAATATTAAATCCATTGTAACCATTAATAATAAAAGTTTTGTTGAGAAAGATTTTATTGATGGATTGGTTCGTGTGCGTTTTGAAATTTGTAGAATCTTAAACCCTAAAGCTTTTAATGAATGGGGATGTTAAGTTCTTGACATTTCTTTGGTGTTTTATTATTATATATTTATTGTTAAAATCAATTTAAATGAGGATTTTATGATTATCTTACCAAATGAAAATCATTCAACTATCAATGCAGATGTTAAAGATATATTTCAGAATGTATTTACTCCTACAGATGCAAGCTGGTCACTACGAAAAAGTAATTTTGATTTTAAAAAGGATTCTTTAGTCAGTTTTCAAGAAAAGCAAGCTGAGTTGGGTTATCGGCTTTTTAATGTACATAATTCAATGCGTGGTTGGCAATTACGTGGAAATGATGCTGCTGGTAAAGAAATAATTATTACTAATGAAGATTTTAAATCCTTTATGGCTGAAGTTAAATCTTTTTGGTTATCACATCATTCAAGTTATGAAATTATTTTCAAAAAATACTCACAAGATGGTGAGTTTATTTCGAAATGGTTAGAAAAAAACAAAGACACCTATTATTGGTTTTTTGATGGTAACTCTAACAACATTTATAAAAACATAACTACATAATTATAACAAAAAGAGAATACAATAAATGCCAAGAAAATTACGAATTTTCATTGTTAGACATGCTGAATCAGAAGCTAACCTTGATTTAGCTGTAAATCAAAGAATGCCTGATTTTGCAATTTCAATTACCGATAATGGTAAATTACAATCAAATAAAGCTGGTGAATTTCTATCTGACTATATTCATAAGAATCTCGTGGATAGTAATAAAATTGTTCCATATATTAGAATGTGGAGATCACCTTATGAGCGAACAAGACAAACATCAGATGAAATACTAAAAGTATTAGGCGTTTGTACTAATGGAAAAAATGGTTTAGTTCGTGATTTTCGTGAAAAAGATGCATTAATTGAACAAGATTTTGGCATCTTTGAAGGATTAACTAGTAAAGAATGTGCAATTAAACATCCTATTGAAAATGAACGATACCTTAAATCAAAAAAATGGAAAGGTACATATTGGGCAAGAATGCCATTAGGTGAAAGTAGAGCTGATGTAAGTGATCGGTTATTACCTTTCATATCTACCCTTATGCGTGATACTAATACAAGTGATACAAGAAGTGAAGAAGTAAGAAATGTTATTATTGTTACTCATGGTGTAACTTCTAGGTGTTTTGTTAAAGAATATTTAAATAAGAAATATGAATGGATTCAGGAAGAACCTAATCCTAAAAATTGTTCTATTAGATTAATTGAAGATGGTGAAGATAAAGGCTATATCTTTGACGGATTCTAAAAAACCAAATAAAGCATTCAACTTAGTGTTGGATGCTTATTATTGATTCTTCATATATTCTTGAACTAATTTTAAGCGTTCTTTCATGTATATATCTGATATAGCTTTTCTCATTGCTTCTACAATTTGCTTAAATTCTGTAGGTAACAATTCTATCGAATTCTCCATACCTATATTAACCAATTCAGGCATCTCTATTGACCTAACCAATGTGTTAAATGATTCAATTATAGGATCAACCATAGTAGCCAAATCAACAACTTTATAAACATTGCTATCAATCTTTATCGTATCTTTTGCAACAATATTCCAAGGAGCCATTTTATTTGAAGTCATTAGTAACTCTAATATTTTTTAGGTCAAAACATGCATCACTTAATTTACCCGTTCCCCTAACTACAAAAAATTTCTTTGATAACTTTTTGCAAAATGCACTTACACAACCTTTAAACTCATAATCAGAAGCAGAAACTACTGCTGACATTTTGTGAGAACCCATGCTATCTTTTACATAAAATGCTGTCGCTTTACTATGAAAACCACAAGTATACTCAAATCCATTATATTTTATAATAAAATCAAAATTGTGTTCACACATTTTATTAAGTTGCTCAGTAAGATAACTTAGCTTAATTGTTTTTTCAGTACTTAATTGTAATTCCATCTTTTCCTACCCTTAAAATTAAAAATAATAATAAATTAAATGCCACCAAAGTCAAGATTTCTTTTGAGTTTTAGACTTTTTTTTATTTTAAAATTTCATTTTCTAAGTAAAGAAAGTATTCATCTGCCAAATCTTCATCAATGTTTTTCAATACAAGATTACTGGAGTCTCCAGATGACGTATGTGCTACAATTGTTTTTAAATTGAAAAATTTTTCTATTATATTTTGTTTTAAATCAATGTGCTGTAAATTCAGATACTTAAAACTATAGTGATCTTTGGTGAAAAGTTTTATTATATCTATATTTATTTTGCTGTCTGTTATTTTGAAAACACTTCTTCGGTAATATTTGTATTCAGATAAAGCATGAAAACCAAAAATCAATATCGCAATTGGTATTATTTTTTCATTAATTATTGCGTTAACTGTTGTTAATTCTTTCATATCAATACAAAAAACTAAATGTTCTAGTTCATATAAAAAATATTTTAAAATAGCAAAAGCAAAAGCAACCTTTAAAAACTTATACATTAAAGTAATAAACAAATATTTTACTGAGTTTATTCCATATCTTATTTCTTTATTCACAAATCATTCCCTTATTTATTATTTCCTTAATTCTGTCCACATCTTTTTCTCTAACTGCCACATACCTTTTTATGCCATTTATTCCCTCAATCTTTAAAATTGATATTTTGAAGATATTAAAAACTAAATTCTTATGTGCATCCACATGTACAATACTTTTATAGGGTATGAAGTTGTAGCTATCAAAAAAAGTACCTATTCTTCTTATTGATAAAGTATTATTAGTTATATTAAACGATTTTATATACGGTATTTTTTTAAACATTATGAACATATAGAAAAATTGAATATTTACCAATAATAAAAATAAAATTGCTGTTATATTAAATTTGTCGAAAAATAATAGTGCCAATACTATTGGAGATACTGAAAAGTTTGTTAAAAATACTCTTTTTATAAAAAATTCATACGTTATGTTCATTTTTTTCATTGAATAATTAGTTTTAAACTTTGCTTTTTTGGTTCTGTCATTTAATTTAAAGTTTTCTATGTAATTCTTATCCATTATGTAGTCAATTATTCTAATAGGTACAAAATATCTTTCTTTTGGACTATTAATAAATTGAATTTCCATTACACAAATTGAACCTATTTTTAGTTTTTCTATTTTTATATTATGAATTCTATCAAAGTTAATTATATTATGTGAAAAGCTGAGAAATGAACGTCTTATTAATAAACATTTGTTATTGTAAGAATATTTGGTATTTATATTTTTAATTGTATTAAATAGACCATTATAAAAGAATATTAAAAATATTACAGTCAACATTGAACTATCAATAATACCTGTTTTAAATACATATATTAAACTAGAGAACACTTGAGCCATTATGTTAAACTCTTCGAAATTTTCTTCATTTATATTTTCTATTTCATTTTTTATAATCCATATAATCAAATCATCGCCAAGGTTTGTTTCTTTGTTTATTATATCAACACTATCTTTTATTTTTTGCTTCCCTTGACCTATATTACTACCTTCAGTTTCTTCATTTATCCCCATCTGATCATATATTTGCATTCTTAATGATATTTGAGCAATAATATTTGCTAATTCATATGAGTCATTTACTTCAATTTTAAATACATCTTTTATCAGTTTTTTATAAATATTTAGTCTGATATAAAATTCTTTATAGTTTTCCTTATCAATTCCTTTTTCAAAAAATAATCCTCTAATTATTTCACTTGATACATAAAAAGCACCATCTTCTACATTTTTAAAATCATAAACATAAAATCTATATTTATACTTAAGTCTTAGTTTGTTAAATAAATCATGAGGTATTTCAAACACTTCTTTTTTATAATTCGTAATGTTTTTAAATAATTTATCTTTAACATCTGGTAGTTTTTTCTCGCATATTTCTTTATTCTTTTTTCTATTATGCTTAAAGTAACAAACATTTTTACTTGTTAAAATTAGTGCGCCATTAATATTATTTAATTTATCAAAATTGTTGTCATAAGAAATTTTTTCTTGAATAGCTATTTTTTCTTTTAAATTTGTATCCATATAATTTTTAAGATCAAACCCTACCCCTTTCACAATTAATGTAATGGAAAGAATAATCATTGATAGAGCGAAAGTAAATGACCTATAACTAAAGCTAAAAAATAAAGGTATATAGTCTCTAGCTTTGAGTTTTCCTATAGGACTCCAATTAATATCATTCTTGGGGAATATTTTTTCTAATTCAAGAACCATTTGATTATCAATTCCAGATATTATAACTTCACTTTTTCTAGAACCTGACGTTGATATGATTACTGTATTTCGATTCAAAATCTTTTCCAATAAAGACCTTGTGGTGATTATATCGTGAACTTTCTTCTTATGAACAATGCTAAATTTTGTTTCAAGTATTCCCTGCCTAACTCTTATATGGTCATGCTCTATTTGAAACTTAAACAATTTGATATAAATAATATGTTTTAAGATAAAAAACATAAAAAATGCTAAAGATAAATACAAAAAATTATCTAAACCCATTACTGAAATCAAAATGGTTGTTGCTATCGCTATCAATGCAAAAAAATCAATTAATAGATTAAAATATCTTTTAATCTCAGAACTAGCATTTATCAAAATTGCTATGCTATCTAAACTGTTTACTTTTTTACCTTTCTTTAAAAACAATCAATATTCCTTAATTATCAACACTCCACTTTATACAATAGTATAGCAAAAAGAAGTATTAACAATAATGATAGATTTTTGATTAATTTTAAACAAAAAAAATCGTCTCGAAAGACGATTTTTAAGCAAGGAACAACCAATAATGAGTAAGGGCATAAGAGAACCATACAGCCTTTGTGGGATTATACAAAGCATCCAACTTTGTGTCAATTTTTTTTTAACTATATCTTGATTTTTTATATTATAATATTAACTTTATATAATAATAAGTTGTGTTTTTTATGTTATTTTTAACACATGTTTACAATAATGACTCATAAATAAGGAATTAGTTAGTTATGTCAGATGATGTTAATTTTAGAGATGAAGCTTTAGATGAAGCTTTCAATAAAAATAAAAAAACTTTTTTAGCCATTCTTCCATTAAGTAGTAATGTTAATTTCCTATTTTTTTTAATTTTTATTATTTTTTTAATTATATCATTCATAGTAATTGAAATTCCAGTTAAAATAAATTCTTTTGGGGTTATTAAACAAAACAATAAAGATTCACATATCACTTTTAATAAAGACGGTTATAGAGTAAAAACGATCAATAAAAAATATGGTGATCTTTTAAAAAAAGGCGAAACTGTTTTAACTTTAGAGAAAAATTATAGTCGTTTAAACAAAACTAATATTAATATTAATTTAAAACATTTAGATGATTTAAATACTCTTATTATTGATACTGAAATTTCACATCTAAATAATAAAAACATTTTAAGTAAAATTCATAGTAAACAGCAAGATATTACAAAAATAATAGAAAAAGAAGTAAAAACAAAAGAAGAGTTTAGAAAGAATGCTGTTAAAAATTATAATAATGGATTGATTGTAAAAGAAAAGTTAGAAGAAACTCAAAATAAATTACAAGATGCCGAATTTAAACTAGCACAATCTCAGCAAGCAGAAATTCAACATCTTCAATCTATTTTAGAAGAAGATAATCAAAATAAAAATTATATTGCACAACTTAACGCAGAAATAAAAGAAACACAGAAACAAATACTAGAACAAAGAAAAGAAAGAGAGCCGATTATATTAGTTTCTCCATGTGACTGCTCTATTGATAGAGTTTCAGCAAAAGAAGGAGCAATTATAAAAAGAGATGAACTTCTAGTTACACTTAGAAATAACTCTAAAAAAGATATTACTGGAATTTTATATGTCTCTACGGCAAATTTTGGTGATATTGATAAAAATAGCAACCTAAATATCAAAGTTGACTCTTACCCATTTTTAAAATTTGGAACAATTACTGGAGATATTAATTATATATCTCATTCTCCTATCAATGAGGAACATATAAAAGAAAAAAACATTACAGGTAGTCATTATTTAATTCAATCAAGCATCACAAATGTTCCTAATAATATTAACTTAAAAGATGGCATGTCAATTCAAGCTCATATAGTTACTAAAACTGTACCCTTATACAAATTTTTATTCGAGAAAATGTAAATGAATATATCATTATTTAATAGAAAAAGATTTAACCCCATTCTTCAAGATGAATACTTTGAATGCGGATTAGCATCTCTAGCAATGTGCTTTAGTTATCATAACCTTGATTTAAACTTAGCATCATTGAGAAACAAATATACAATATCAAACGAAGGAACCAATTTAAATGATTTAACAGAAATATCAGAAAGAGAGGGGTTTGTTGCTGATTGTTATGAAGCTGAATTTAGCGATCTTCATCAGTTAAAACTTCCTGCTATCTTACATTGGGATTTAAATCACTTTGTTGTAGTTACTAAAATAACAAAGAAAAAGTTTGTAATATCAGATCCTGCTATTGGCATTGTTGAATATACGCATGAAGAAGCCAGTAAACATTTTACAGGATTTGCGGTTGAAATTACGCCAAAAATGGATACAGATTATGATAATTCAGTGAAATATTGGAAAAATGAAAACAAAAATAAATCTTTAACATTATCTCACTTTATTAAAAATACAGATGGATTTTACAAAACAATCTCTTATGTGTTATTTATAACACTCATAATACAGTGTATAAGCATGCTAGTACCCATGTTTTCTCAAGTTATAATAGATGACTTCATTATTCTTAAAACTTCTTATAATTTGATTTACTTCGTTCTAGCTGGCTTTGGTCTTATCGCCTTTCGATTTTTCGCAAACATTATAAAAACATGGTCTATTATCTTTGTTGGTTATCATTGGCATGCTCACTTTTCATCATATTTTTTTAAAAAGTTGTTAAATATCCCTATTGATTATTTTGAGTCTAGAGGTTCATCAGATATTTTTTCAAGGTTTCAAGGTTTATCAGAATTAAAAGAAGCCCTAACAAACAAGATTATTGAAGGTGTAATTGATGGGATAATGGTTGCTGTCACTTTTATTGCAATGTTTATATATAGCGTTAAATTGGCAATAATTTCATTAGTATTTTTCATTATTTATGCAATATCTCGTTATTTTTATTTTAAAAAAGAAAAAATAACAAATAGAAAAGAAATTTTAGCATCTGTAAAAGAGGATTCATTCTTTTTGGAAACAATGAGAACAATGGAGTCAGTTAAAATATATGGTGGACAAAATGAACGCTTTCAAGGTTGGAAAAAACTTTACTTAAATGTTGCAAATTATTCAATATCAATATCAAAAATAAAAATGTGGTACAAATCACTAGAAGATGCTTTTGAAGGAATAGAATATATTTTACTTTTATCACTAGCCGCATTATCTGTTATTGGTGGTTCTATGTCTCTGGGCATGATGTTTGCTTTTTTCGCATATCGAAATATATTCTCTTTACAAGGTAAAAGTATGATTGATAATATAATTTCTTTAAAATTGTTATCCGTTCACTTAGACCGATTAACTGATATTGAAAATGTTGACGAAGAACAAAATGTTTTTGGAACATCTGATGTTAAAAATCCTGTTCTAGGTAATATTAAATTAGAAAATATTTACTTTAAATATAGAGGTAAAGATGATTACATTTTTGAAAACTTTTCACTTGATATTAAAGCAGGTGAAAACATTGTAATCACTGGTAAATCTGGTTCTGGAAAAACAACTTTATTAAAAATAATAATGGGATTAATTCCAATTGAATCTGGAAGAATATTAATAGACGGTATTGATCTTAACCAAATCGGATTATCACATTACAGAAAGTATATTTCAGCAGTTTCACAAAAAGAACATTTGATGACAGAAAGCATATTAACAAATATTACTTTTTTTACTAAACCAATAGATATTGAAAAAGTTAAAAAATCATCAAAATTATCTTGTATACATGATGATATTATGAATATGACAATGCAATATAATACTATTTCAGGAGAAATGGGAGGTAATATTAGTGGAGGTCAGGAACAAAGGGTATTATTAGCTCGTGCATTATATAAAGAGCCATCCATACTATTTTTAGATGAAGCTACTTCATTCTTAGATCAAGAAACTGAAAAAAATATAATTTCAAATTTGAAAAATTTAGGAATTACAAGAGTAAGTATTGCACATAGACAAGAAAGTATAGATATGGCTGATCGCAAAATTGAACTTTAATTAAATTTAAAGGCTAAATACACCACATACTTAGCCTTTATTTGATTTTTAAAATAAATCTTTATTATAAATTGCCAATTTTGTTAATTTAGCACCTAGCCTACATAAAGCATCATGATATTCACTTGATAAATGATCTCCTGAATAATAGTGACCAAGTTCATGAATAAATAATCGTAAAACATCTTCCGAAATTCCATTTTCAAACCACTTCATACCTATTTTAGCTCTATTAAACGTCATTTCTAAGGAACTTTTTCCAAAACATGCATTATAATTCCAATCCATATCATCTGCTAATATAAAAGTTACTTTTTTATCTATTAATAAACAAGATAACTCACTTAGTTTTTTAAATATTTCTTTTTCACATCCTCGCCAATCTTTTTAAAATTTAAACCACTGCCTAAATCTTGAATCATTTCAATATTATTAATATTTTTATCATGACAATAATTTTCTAATATTTTAGATTGAGTGATTAAATCTTTTTTTTGATCGTGGTTAGAAACTCGTGCATAACAAATATTTAGGCGTTGAGTATTTTTATTTAGTATTTTGTAAATATCGCTAATATTAAAGCGTCTATGATTGCCAAACGTGCGAAAATTAGCGATTAATTTGCCACATTTTTCCCATCGCCTAATCGTTGGTACGGAAACGCCTAGAATTTGTGCTTTTTTGCCAATAGAGAAGTGTTCATTTTCATTATACATATTGATACCTTTAAAATTAGATTACAAAAATAAAGGTATCAAAATATGTAGAAAACAAAAGAGATGCTCAGGTTTGAATAGAGAAATTAGGAACTGTTAAGAACCCTCAATTTTTAACTATATAGACAGAATCTTATTATAGTATTATTAACTAATTTTTTCAAAACTGATGTTTTTGACTTTCTATATATGACATATACGGACTATATTTCTCATATATTGCGTACATTTTTCATATATACTAAAATTAAAATTTTTTATATTTTTTTTGTTATATGCATATTGCTTTTTTCATCTTATTGTTTTTGTTTATTATTTTGTTTGATTTTTTATATTATTGTATAGATTTAGGTTGGTTTTTTCTTATATAATATTTTTTTAGCATAATTTTAATAAAAATATTATAAATTAACATAAAAAAGGCTGTAAAATACCTACTATAAATCATTTTGCCCATATTTTATTCTGTTGAACTTTTTTTACTAAACCCCTTGCTTTTATTGGGCTGTAGCCATATAATAGTTTTTGTTGATTAGGGAATGATATAAACCTTTAATCATTATAATATAGTCTTGCGAGAGTGGTGGAATTGGTAGACACACAAGACTTAAAATCTTGCGAAGGTAATCTTCGTGCGGGTTCAAGTCCCGCCTCTCGCACCAAAATATCACTAGATTTTAGTTAATTTGTAGTCCGACTCATAATTGATTGTTCGCTATTTTAAACCCTTCAGGTTTCACCATATCCCTTTTTTTGTATTTATTTTTTTGTTGACTTCTTATTATATGTGTTATACTATTATATAAACTTTGTTTCAACGTAAGGGTTCATTATGAATAATGTAATTCAAGAAGTAGAAGTATTGAAAAGTCATACCAAATTTTCTAATTGGTACAATGAAAACATTCCACAATATGCTGAAAATGGTCATTGTTTTAAACCTGAAACAGACATGATTCTAGACATTGAAGACATGATAGAAGACAACACTGTCAGTGGTGCTCCTATTCTCAATGTATTGGTCTATAATTTTAGTAATGGATAATATATTTTTGATTTATAATTTAAAATGAAATAATTTTTATTTAATTGAAAAGAACTTCTAATTCTCTGTCTTTTTGTTTCTTTTCATTGAATATTTCTATTTTTTCTTTTCTTATTTCATATTTTTTTTCTGCTTTTATCCATTCATATGACTTTAGAAATTTTCTTGAGACAAGTTCATCAAAAGCTTTAGTTAGGTTTCTTTTGTAATTTTTCAATTGTTGAGATGTTTCAACTTCAGCGCCTTGAATTTCTGCAAAATAACTAATGCTATATTTATCAGACATAAATCCATTCTTGTTACTGCTTAAAATTTCATAAATAGATTTTTGATACTGTGTCGCTAAATCCATATAAAAGTTTAAATCAATATAAGTTAAATTATCCCATATATTATAAACTTTAAATAGCTCTGGTGAAAATCTAACTATTAATTTAGATAAATCTTCCTCTAACCTTTGATAGGGTAATAAAGTGATGCTTTCTTTAATTTTTAAATCTTTATGATCAACAATAACAACTGTACTTTGTAATCTTTTTAAAGATTTGAATACTTTAACCCATTTTTCTTTTTTGTGACCTTTAATCTTTAATTGATTAGCAAATCTATCTAGGTTAACTTCTATGTCCAAATCATCGTAAGTAAGTTCTTTATTTGTTTTAATTTTATCTTTTAACTGAATTAAAGCTTCACGTAACAATGTTAACAATACGGGATTATCCAAATCCATACACAAAACAGGACCCTCCCATGATATTGTTGATACTTTGCTTTCAAAAGTAACAACACGAACATCTCTTTTTGCATTTTTGTTAATAATTTCAAAACCTGCATTTTTGGTAAGCATTGGATGCGTAATTCCAGAACTACTATGAATAGAACGCTTTTTAATAAAATCAATGCTGATACTATTTTTCGATGACAACCCTGTATTCTCTTTTATTAGTTAAATAATCCGCACACCTTAATTTAAAAAATATTTTTTGTCAAACTAATTTTATGTGGGCGATTGAAGAACACTTTTTTTTAGATATAATTATATATTGTCGATTAAGGAACACCTTTATGGCGATTGAAGAACACCATTAAGGCGATTCAGGAACACTTATTTGTCGATTCAAGAACACCTTTATGGCGATTCAAGAACACCTTTTTCTTCTTAAACCCTTTGTTTACGTGCCTCACAGAGGACGGAATAACTTTAAATAACTTTAAATAACTCAGTATCAATTTTTAATAACTCTTTTTCTGTCATTTTTATATAATTCTTATCTTTATATATTTTATTTATTTTTCAATGCCTTTTAATACTTTTGGGTGTTTTATTATATCAAAAAGTGTTTTCCAATCGATCCCATCCCTTATTCTATACGTATTTTTTATGTTTTTTAATATTAATATTTTAAGCTATTGTAAATATTTGTTTATTTAAAATTTTAGTTGATTTTTTGTTCATTATTGTATATAATTTGGCTATTCCCCTAATAACTTAATACAAAATGACTGATAAAAATATTTTTCTTAATAACTGTGACATTAAAACCTTTGAAGCCTTAGTTCTTCAGGAGGAGTTATTTACATGGGAAGATTTATGCAGACATTTTGTAATTTCTAAAACTCAACTTAAAATATTGTTAAAGAAAAAAGATTGGTCATTAAACAAATTTAGGAAAAAAAATTATAATCTTATTCTAGAAAAAACAAGAAAAGAACGACTAATTAGCATTAACGAAAGAAAAGAAAGAACTACAGCCATTTTAGCTAAAAAAACTAAAGCTATTGTAAAAAAACCTAAATTGACAATGAAAATTGTCAAAGAAAAAGCAATAAAATTAGATTTAAATCCATCTTTAAGATTAAAGTTTTTTAGAACTGAAACTGCAACTTTTATTGTAAAGTTTATGATATATAAAAAATTTTTAAGCATGGCTTCAATTGCTTCTTATTGTGGATTTTCTCGTGAATATATCAGACGAATATTTATTTCTCGTGAATTCAATTTTAAAGAATTTAAATCTAAAGTTAAAAAATCTTTATTAAAAAATTAAATTTTTTGTTGACTGAGTGCTTTATTTTTTATAAATTATCTTTTGTTTTTATAATTAATGAGGCGTTTTATGCATAAAAAACTATCAGTGCCATTTTAGGTATCACTATTTTACATCTCAAGCCAAAACTTTAGAACAAATTGCTGAAAACTTTTGTACTGCAATAAAAGATGATAACAAAAGTGGATTACGCAAAGCGACAAGAGATTCTAATTTAAAAATTAGAGACATCTATAATAAAATACAATGTGATGGAACTAATTAATTTCTTAAATACGCAATTAAGAAGAAAAAAGATAAAGCTGTTAATTATATTGCTAATAAAATGCTTCTGATTCTATTATAGCATCTATCAATAAAAGAATTAACTAACAATAATCAAATAAATAACCAGCAATATTAATTGTTGGTTTTTTTATGTCAACGCAATAGACTTTTTTAATTATTATGTTATAATTATGCTTTATTTTATATTAGAGAAAATTTATGAAACATAATATTTTAAATATTGAAAATATCTGGAATAAGTTCTTAAAACTAGATCTTTTTAAAGTTAAAGTAAAACAAAGTGATGGCTCTGAGCAAGTCCTTGATCGTTTCCTTATAAATGGTAAAGATGCCGCAAGTGCTTTACTTTATGATCGCAAAAATAATCTAGTCCTTATGGTTGAACAATTTAGAATTGGTATGGTACATGAAGATTCCGCACTCTCTCTTGAATGTCCTGCTGGATTAATTGACGAAGGTGAAACAGCAGAGCAAGCTATTGTACGAGAAATCAATGAAGAAACAGGACTTTCTATTTCTGAAAACATGCTTAGTAAAGTAAGTAATAATACTTATTTTTCTTGTGGAATGTTATCTCAAAAAATCACTGTGTTCACATGTCAATGTGACCTCTCAAATGTTAAAGATGGTGAAGTTTATGGCGAAGATAGTGATGAATACATTGTTACACGATTAGTTCCATATTCAACTATGATTAAACGCCTTAAAAACCATGAAATAAAACACATAACACAAGTTGCAGCACTACAACATGCTGTACTAAAAGATTATCATGCAATTTAAAGTTTTGTTTGCTTTTTGTTGAATTTGTGGTATTATATTATCATTATTTTTTATCGAGATTATTACTATGAATGACAAACAAGCTCTTATTAAACAAGCAAAAGAACTTTTTTCTAAAGTTGATGAAATTCCAGCATCTTTTGAGCCTCATGGTTCTTTATTTGGAGTTGACCGCGATTGGGCTTTTGATGTAATTGATGAAACTCAAGTTGATGACAATGATAAACCTGTAGAAAGTTCAATTAAAGATTTAAAAGATATTGTCGAAACAATTACAGAATATCTTGATGTTCATAAAAAAGAAGTATTAGAGCTTGATTTTTTACAGTACACAACCCCAAAAAGTGTTCATGCAATTATGGACACTATTGGAACAAAAGGTGTACTGAACAGTGAGCATGGTCTTTCTATTATTCGTAGTAAAGAACTTTCATTAAAAAAGACTGATTGGCTTGTTAAGCAATGTGAACATTTATATGTAATTACAAGTGATGAATATTTAGAGTATCAAAATTTTTTAAAATAATTAGGGATTCATTATGAAATTTCAAGAAGCTTCTGCACAAAATATTAGAGAAATGATTATTTATTTATTTTGGCTTAATTTATGTTCAAATAAAGAAGACATAGATGATAAAGAATGGGCAAAAACTGTTTGTAACAATAATGTCCCGCATATGTTGGATAAATTAGCTAAATATTATTTTGTAAATGATGGTGAAGTTTGTGGTTCTGAATCTTCTTGGCATTTAGTTCGTGAATCCTTAAATTATCTTGATAAAAATGGAGTTTATTACTGCAATGAATAGCATTCTCCCTTTTGACTTAAAAAGAACCCTTTTATGGTTAGTTGCTTTTGTTGCTATTGTTAGTGTTTTTCAGACACCTCCAATTTCACAAGATCAGCTATACCACTCTTTTGCAGATCAAACATTAATTTCAGAAGTTCCTAATTTTTACAATGTTTTATCTAATATCCCATTTTTGTTTGTGGGGATTATTGGTTTAATATTATTTTTAAAAAACAAAGATAGCTTACAATCTTTAGGTATTTTTATTCCTAGCTTAATTTTTGCTGGTGGTATTTTCTTAGTTGGGGTTGGTTCTGCCTATTATCACTATAACCCAAATAATGAAACTTTAATTTGGGATAGATTGCCTATGACTATTGGTTTCATGGCTTTATATTCAATTATTGTTTCTATTTTCATCAAACCATCCAGTGGGAATAAACTTTTACCTTGGCTTTTAATTTGTGGATTTTTTAGTGTTGGATATTGGGCTTTTACTGAAAGTATTGGTGCTGGTGATTTAAGAATGTATGCCTTAGTTCAATTTTTGCCAATGATTCTAATATTATTAATTTTATCAATGTATAAATCTCAAAAAGTTGGTCAAGGAAAATTAATTACTGTTCTTGTTTGGTATGCTATTGCTAAAGCACTAGAAACATTTGATGAACAAATATTTTCTATTGTTAACAATGTTATAAGTGGACATAGTTTAAAACATGTTGCTGCTGCCATTGCTAGTTATTATGTTATTAAATGGGTTAAAGATTTACCTGAAACATTACATAAAAAAGTGTAATTAAAAATGATCTTCATGGACATGCAACTTCAGAATAAAATTAATAGACATAGTTTCGCTCTTTCTCGTGATGCTAATTGTGGAAATTCTAAAGCATCAAATGTAATTAATTTGCATAAAGCTGCAATAAGATTTGATAGTCAATATATTGATGTTGAAAATCTAAGAAAAGCTTTCAACGAATGGTTATCATTACCTTCAGAAAACAGAGTTTAAATGTTTTTTATTAATTTAATGTTGTCAAATTTTATTTATTATGATATAATTTAACAATATTTTAAACTATTATCAGGTTTTATTATGCAAACATGCACTTTTTCAATTGAAGCATCAACAGTAGTTAATCTTCACAGACAATTTCTCGTTGAAGAACGTGATTATTTAGAGACTGAAGCATCTTTAATGCAAAGCTTTACACCAGAATTAGAGCAAAATACTGCTAAACTTCTTTTAAGCGGTAGTCATAAAATCTCACAAATTTCTGATACAGAACGTGTTCTCTCTGAAGATAACGATGATGAAACTTCTCAGTATTTAAAAAATCTAAATTTTATTTACAGAAATTATTTTACTTATAAAAATAACACTTACAAAACTTATGCTGTTGTCAGTAACCTTGGTTACGTTGACCTATATAGCTCTAAAAGCCATAAAAACCTAACAAAACGTTTTATAACTGCTGATGAAATCACAGATTCATTATTGGCTGATGTTAAAGATATGATAGACAGAACTATATATCGAAAATCAGAAAAATCTCAGCAAATAAAAGATAATTGCAAAAGAGCTTTGCACTATGCAAATGATAAGGGTGATTTTGCAATCCCAGTATTAGTTGATGGTAAAGAAGTATACTTGTTATGTAAAAAAATCAAACACAATGTACCAAATCTTAATATTTCCAACGAACTTGTATCTATTTATAAAGATTTTGTAGCAAAGTCTTGGAATGAAACTAACATTCGTGGTTTTCATTTTTACAATTGGTATATGGAACAAAAACAAAAACATCGTGAATGTTTAGATGCTGATTACCTTTTAGAAGATGGCTCAATTGTTTTTTATGAAGATTATATGGATGAACTAAAATATAAAGAACTTTATTCTAATTATCAAAAACAAATTTTAATTAATTCAAAAATTAAAAAGCATGGTTGGATTGAACTTCGAGATGATGATAAAAGCCTTTTAGCAAAAGTACCCAAATTGCCATTCTTACATTGGGCTTGTGAAAGAACATATTCACCACATTTACTGCCAGAATATGAATCTGTTTCACATTCTGGTATGAAACTTCAAATGGATTCACGTAATCATACAGATTGGATGATAGGCGGTAATTTGAATCTAAGTAGTGATTACAGAAGTAGCAATCCAATACAACAAGCCGCTTATGAAATAAAAAGAGAAATTCAAAAAAAATATCTTAATTTTGAAACCACAGTATTGTCATCTGGAAAAAACAAATCAATTACAGGTAAAGTAATTCATTGCACCCCTGATAACGCCCAAGACGTTGAAGATGGAAATATTGTAATTATACCTAATGGTTCTGAAATGTATGAAGAACATGTTAGAAGAGCTGTTAAAAGTGGTTATGGTGGGGTTATCGCTGTTATCGGTAGCCGTGTTTGTCATATGGCTATCATTTCAAGAGAGTTTGGAATCGTACTTATGTATGATCCAGATGCAATGACAAAATATACAGAACGAACTTCTGTTACACTTGAACCTCAAAATGGTAAAATTACTGTTAATGAGGCTGGTACTACATCTTCTATCGACAAATATTAAAAAAGGAAAAAAATGAAAGGTTATTTAGGTGAAACTATTGTAGATATTAAAGATACAAAGTTTAAAAACTACACTCCTTCTGATTGGGCTATGTATTTTATTGGTTCTTATGGTGGTATTGATGGTTCACATCATAAAACATGGGTTTTAGATCAATCTGCTAGAATTCTTAAAGGAACAAAAGTAATTATTAAAGTAGCCAAGTGGGATAATGGGCATGAAGAATACAGAATAATTCTTGAAGAACCAAGTCAAGAGTATCTAGATTGGGTTCTTGAAATGAAAGCTGGTGAAGATGGTGCTGATACATATAGTTATGATGAAGGTATTGCACCATAATTATTGATTTATGAGAATAAAAAAGGATTATTTTTACTCCTTTTTTTGTTTACTTTTATTTGTTTTTTAAGTATAATAATGTCCATCTTTTTATATGGTTAAATACTATTATGACTTATTACAAAAATCTTTATACTGACTACCCTTTTATTTTTCTTGGCGATATTTCTGGTAAACGTGCTCCTATTCGTGAAATTCAAGTTTTATCTTATGATGACAACAAATACTGTAAAATTCTTGTTGATGGACAGGAAACAGAAATTAAATCAGGTTATATTTATACAAATAAAGCACGTATTGGTGAAGGTGCTATTCATTTCAATATTAATCGCCATCTAATGAATAATTTTGAATTCTCAAAATATAAGCGTGAACTAATAAAAGAAAATAAACGTAAAAACATTTATACTGTTACAATTGTTTCTGATGGTGATGATTTTAGCAAAGATATTAATCACACATTCAAAACTTTAGAAAAAGCATTAGCATTCTTTAGAGTTGCTAAAAATAGACATTCTTATTTGATTTTGAGTGGATGTGCAAACAGAAAAAGAGTACGATATTGTCATGATGAGTGGTTAATGGAACTTAAGAATAATCAAATTACAACATTCATTACTGATAAAAAACGAAATGAATGTTTTATAAAATATAAGCATTTAAAACAACTTGCTTAACAAAACATAAGAACACTCTTGAAATTTTGTAAATTAAAATAAAAGTGTTAAAGTTTTTTTAAAATAAACTTTGAGAAATAAAATGAAATATTCTGATGGATTTACACTTATTGACCTTATGATCTCTATTTCTATCCTTGGCATTCTTGGTGGAGAGTCTGCTATAATTATTTTTGAGCAAGTCATACCTGTTGTTAACTTCTTAGGGGGTTTGCATATCTTTTTATTTTAGTGCTATATCCTTACTCTGCATTTATAAATATATCAACCTACAACTTATTTTCACTACTAATGTTAAAATTTATAAAAATGATTTTTAAATTTATATTTTAATACAATTAATTATAAAAAACTCCATTATGGGTTTTTTTTGTTGACTTTTTCTTTTTGGTACGATATTATATTGTAACTTTATTTTTGGTGACTACTTTATATTTTGTTTTAAATATACATTTCACTAAATACTTAAAAATATTAAATATTAAGGCTTTTTTGTTGTTTTTATCTTGACTTTTTTCTTTTGGAAGTATATAATAACATCGAAAATTAAAAATTATTAAACTACTTAGGAACTAATACCATGAAAATTAAAAATATGATTTTGGGACTTTCAATTGCATCTACAGCAATGTTTGCATCAGTATCAGTAGCAGATGAAAATGATATTGATTTTTCAACTACTCACTTCTTTACGCAAGAGCTTGATAAGAACTATGCAATTGATGCTCTAACCCCTTATTCCTTGTCTCGTTGGAATTATGATAGTCCCGTTGGAACACCTGTAACCATTAATTACGCATTTGCGGGTGAAGAAATTGGTTATGTTACTGCTAGTGATGTTAAACGTGATTTCTATCAGTATGAAAAAGATGCAATTCTTGAAGAGTTAGATGGAGTTGCTAGTTTTACAAATATTACATTTGTTGAAGTTTCAGATATTAGTTCTGTAAATATCATTTTTAGAATTTCTTCTGCTGATGGTAACAGCGCGTCTATGCCTCCAAGTTCTGCTGAGCAAGATGGTGCATTTCGTTCAGTTGCATACAGTGAAAATACAAACTTACGTTATTTGAATCCAGATCGTGAATTTAACTATGAGCGTTTCACAGAAGTAGATGTTGATTATAAACATGATTTTGCTCGTTCAAAATGGTTTATTGTTCATGAACTTGGTCATGCTTTAGGTTTGTACCATCCATTTAGTACAGAAAATGCTCCTGCTCCTTTCCCATTAACTTATGATGATGCGATTAAATCTAATTCTGTAATGGCTTATCGAAATGCAAGAGTAAGCCAAGAAACTTACGAAGCATCAAATTTCAGAATTTATGATGTTGTTGCTCTTCAAAACCTTTATGGTAAAAATGTAAATAAAAACACTGGCGATACTTTGTATGAATATGATGATACTTATGATTTTCATCAAACAATCGTTGATACAGATGGTGTAGATACCATTAGTGTTGCAAACAGTGAACGAAACAATGTAATTGATTTACGTGGTGGTAAATTTAGCTCTATCGCTCCACACTTCACTGGCTGGCACAACTGGGATCTTCCTGAACATTTAGGTCGTAGTCATAATAGCTTGTCTTTAGATGTTGATAGTGTAATTGAAAATGCTACTGGTGGTAGCGGTGATGATACTTTAGTTGCTAACTCTGTTGCAAACATGCTTGATGGTGGTGATGGTGTTGATACGGCAATGTTTGCAGGTAACAAGGCAGATTATGCAATTGAATTTGTTAATTCTTATACTGTAATTGTTACGTCTATTGCTGACAGTGGTGATATTGATAACCTTACAGATTTTGAATTTCTTCAATTTGCTGATGAAACGGTTTCAATTAATCAAGCTCCTGTAGTAACTTTACCTGAAACGGTTACAGTACGAGAAACATTACAAGCTATCATTGCAGTTACAGTGACAGACCCTGAAAATGATGTTCTAACTTATACTTGGACACAAATTGATGGAACAGAAGTAACTTTGGTTGGTGCTGATTCTTTAAATGTTAACTTTGATGCTCCATCTGTTGATGTTGAAGAAACTATCACTCTACAACTAGTAGTGTCAGATGGTACAACTGATGTAACTAACACTGTGGCGGTTGTGGTAGTACCAAACAATGCACCAGTAATTACAGATGTTACTGCTGACCAGACTGTTGATGAACGTACTACAGTAACACTTACTGCTACGGCAACTGATGCAGATAGTGATACTCTTACTTATCGTTGGGTTGTGAATGGTGCAACTGTAACACTAACTGGTGCTGATACTAATACTGTAAAATTTACTGCACCAAGCGTTACAAGTGCAACTAACTTAACAGTACAAGTATTCGTTACAGATGGTATTGATGAAGTTAGCAGTGAAACACGAACTGTAACTGTTAATAACACTGATACAGACCCAGTTGTTAACCCACCTAAAGAAAAAAGTGGTGGTTCAATGGGTTGGTTAGTAATCGCTCTAGGTGGTTTGGTAGCTGCTCGTAGAAAGTTTGTTAAATAAATAAAAAAAATTTAATAAAAAGGCATCGAAAGATGCCTTTTTTTTGTTCAAAAAAAACATTTATTATTTTATTTCTTTTTGTTATAATTTTGCGATTAATAAAAAAAATAAAGTTTTTTGTTAAAAACAAACTTTAATATTAAAAACAAAGAGAGATATATGAATTACATTAAGGCGTTTCTAATCTCACTTTTTCTAATGGTGAGTTTTAACTCAACTGCATCAGATAAAAGTGAACAAAAAACAGAAGAAAAAATTTCTATTGAAGATTTTTACGAAGCTCAAATTATTTTAAATAATATTGAATCACTAACAAAAGATGGATTTATAACAGAAAAAAATGCAAAAGAAGCTAAAGATAAATACGTTTTTAGTAATGCTGATCTAAAAAATAGAATGGAAAGTCATATAGAGGGGGGATTTGATAAAACAGGATTAACAGATACAGAAGTTTCTTGGACTGAATACATTACTTTTTTAAATATTGTAAAATTTATTGCAGTTGTAATATTAATAATTGCTTTTAATGGTTTTATACTTCAATTTGCAAGTATTTTCTTAGCAATAATAGTTTCTATTCCAGTTATTATATATCAAGCTGCATTCTTGTCTCTAGGCATTGTAATGACATTCTTTCCTGAAATTATTTGGGAATCTCAAGCTTTCTATTTAGCATTCTTTGGTAGTTTTGTTAATATTATTATATTAGGTTGGATTGCTGCTACATATGATACTGTTTTTGAAAAGCTTATAAAGATGTTTTCTATAGGTCTAAACCCTCATATTTTAGCTTGTTTATATGGAACCCTATACTTTGGTCTACTAGCTGTAATGTACTCATCTAGTGCATTTGGATTACTCTCAGTCGGTTTTATTGTTTCTGCTACTGGTTTTGTTCTCTATCATTCAAGTCTTTGTGTCGCTCTAGGAGTTGATAAAGAGGAACATTTAGCAACTGTTATTTTTTCAAATCTTATAATTTTAGGTGTTTATAGTTTTATTAAAATTAATGGTATTGATATTCCATATTTAGAACACTTTTCTATTGGAATTGAATATTTATGTTCATTAGCACTAGGCATTTGTTTATTAATTGCTTCATCTCCTATGATTGGTTCAAATGGAAATAGCAATTTTGGATTAGCAACATTACTAATGTTTGTATGTTCAGGTTTAGCATTAATGGGATCAGCATTCTATGGTTTGACAACCATTGCAGCATTTCTAAATACAATGTTTGTCTTATATATTTTAGAATGGATAGGTTATGTTAGTAAACAAGCTGGTTGGGTAGCATTTATGTTTGTTATCGGTGTTACACTGTATGGTATTGCTATACTTTTAGAAAGTTATCCTCAATACTTTGTTAATAGTCTTTTGTAAAATACAATTATTTAAATGAATTAAGGGTGTCAATTGGCACCTTTTTTATATAAAATTTTTTAATACAAAAAATGCGATACTCTAGGGTATCGCATTTTCTTGATAATCCTTTGTTATAACATCCATGATTACTTGAATCCATTTAAGCACTTCTTTTCCAATAAGAGTCCTTGTTTTCCATATTCCTTAGTAATTCATGCCTGATTTACACTATGTCCTTTTAGAGTTCCTTCTTTACTTTCTCCAAAGTAGTGTCTCCTTGACGCTTTTAATGATAGTTTAATTTTTATGATTGTGAAGTAATATTTTTGTTGTTGACTATTTTTCTTATTATTGTTTAAAATTATCTTTTTGTTTTTATTGTTGTTTTTTATAAAATGATAGTTTTTATGGTGAATGTCTTACAAAACTTTAGTATATTTCCTACTTTTTTTGTAATTTTAAAATTATTTTATTTAACAATGATATTAATCATGTTTTTTATTGCTTTTTTTGAAATTTAATGGTATTATAATATCTATTAAAGAGTCTTTCACTAGGTATATAAAATGAATAAAGTACAATTTCTTATTGCATCAGATGTTGAAACTAACGTTAAAAGTTCAATTGTAGAAATGCTTAACGCACAAGAAGTTTTGACAGATTTTGAAATTGTTGAAGATTTCGATCTTAGTAATACCGAAAGATTAAAACAAATTTCTAATATGACTGAATATACCCCGATAGTTGTGGGTATACCTAAAACAGAAAGGATAATGAGCTTTATTGACAGAATACATCCTGATATTATTTTGGCACATCCTCCTATAAAATTGGAAAAAATGCCTATTCATATGCACCATGATTTATTAGAAGACCCATCAATTGTTTTAGGTGATATTCATCATAAACTTGATGGCATGACTGATAGAATGATCCCACATGACGACTTGTTATTTCATGCTCACAGATATTATTTAGAAGATTTCAATATTGATGTTTTAGAAGATAACTTAAATGGTCATGCAAATATGGATAGAAAAATGCATCTTTCAGATAATATTTATGGTGGAAGTATTTCTCATAATATGAGTCGTTGGGAAAATAAAAAATCTCAAAAAACTATGATTATTAAGCGAAGAAAGAAAAAATAATTTAATATAAATTCTATAATTAATCCAAATTTTTTTGCATTTTTAGTTTTATGGAGAATATATGAAATATGTTTTAATTTTAATTGTTTTTTGTTTGATTCACTTGGTTCAACCCGCCTACGCTAATAGCATTAACTTGTCAGCCACATCGACATTACTTAGTGGTACTTGTGGTACTAATTCTATAAGAGCATCAGCTTATATTTCAAATCGGGAATATAATGGTGCGCCTATTTATATTAATATCAACGTGGGTGATGGTCAGTCAATGCGAAAAACATTTGGTAGACGAAATCAGACAGGCAATATTACAGGTGTGTACTCTGTTGACGTTGATGAATCTACAACAGCAACATTGCAAGTTTTCAATGATGGAGAGTTCTCAAATATAGCAACAGTTAATTTATCATACAGAGAAAGTTGTATTATTCCAAAAACACCTTTGGGATTTCAAGCTAGCGAGGGGTGTTATGTTAACACTTGGGTAGATTGGCAACCATCTAAGTCGGCAACTTGATATGAACTATGGACTCCAAGCAACACTATACTAACTATGAATGCCCGTAGAACAAGTGGTGACTATGATTTTGAACCAGATTACGAAACTTTTCTTAATTTTTCAAAAACTGGAAATATTTCATTAAAGGCTTGCAATAGTAATGGTTGTTCTAATCCAATTGATGATATTTATGTTGAATATTTTACAGGTGGTAATTGCGGATAATTATTTTTTTTGACATTCTCATCTGAAGGAAGAGGCGTTCTTTCTAAATTTTGGTAAAAAAATATATCTGTTTATTCCAAATTCATTTTAAAGAGGCTTTATACCTCTTTTTATCTTTTATCATAATAGGTATTATTTATTTATAATAAATGTTATTATACCTTCTACATTCAAATATTAAAGAAATAATAAATTATGAAAAAAAATATAAAAGCTTTTACTCTTATTGAATTTATGATTGTTATTGCAATTTTGGGTATTGTTGCTGCTGTAGCAATTCCTGCATATGATAATTATAAAAATAAACAAGATATTAATTACGTTTCTGATAATGGTAGTTCTCGTTCAAATGTTTTAATTAATGAACTTTTTGATGAAGTAAGTGATTATAAAGATTCTTGTGATTTTTATGATGATTCTGGATATTATAACAATGGTGACTTCTTTATTTGTTCTGTTAAATTTAAACATATTGAAAAACTTAATGATAGTTATCATAAAAAAAATGAAACATTAAGTATTCGTTGTCCAGATATTGAAAATAAGAAATGCTATATTAATTAACTTTTACTCTTTACATATTATAGTATATTTGGTATTATAGTCGCTCTTAAAAATTATTAACTACTAGGCGAAAAATAAATATGAAAATTTCAAAAATTGCAAAAGGTTTTACTCTAATTGAACTTATTATTGTTGTTGCTATCATTGGTATTCTTGCAGCGGTTGCAAAACCAGCATATGATGAATTCGCGTATGAACAAGAGCAAGCTGAATATGCAAATGAAAGTTATTCTCCACAAAATGTTCAAGAACAAGCTATTGCAATGGAAGATGGAAAATTAAGTTCAGAAGAAAGAACTTTAACTCTTGTTAATTCATTGTTTGATGAAGTTTCACAATACAAAAACATTGGCTGTGATTTCATTGCTCCTAATTCTTATACTTGTACTGTTAAATTTAATTCTGTTGAAAAGCTTAACGGTCAAACTCAAAGTAAGGTTAACATTTTAAGTACATCTTGCCCTACAGAGCAATCTAAAGCATGTAGTATTAAAAGTTAAGGATAAAATATGACAGATTTTAATAAAGAAATAAAAACTTTGTTATCAAGTATAGGTAATGATACTGAATTGTTAATCAAAGCTTTAAAAATTGCACATTGCTATATGCCAGAGCTGAAAGAAATTGATGATGAAGAGTTTGGTGGATATGCTGAAAACAAAGAACAAATATTAGAAGAAGTTAATTTTGTTAGGGATGTTTTGACAAAACAAGGTATAGACCCAGATAAAAACTATGCTGAATTAAATCCTGTCATTAATATAAAATAAAAATTAAAAAAGCCAGCTAACATTTAGTTGGCTTTTTTGATTAAAACTATTTTTAATGTATTGTGTTACTAATTATTAGGAGAATAAAATGAATTACATTATTGGAATACCTCTTTTAACTTTTAGTATAATGTTGCTTGTTATAGGTATTCAAATACTTTTTGAAGATAAAGAAAAATTCAATCATAATCACAAAATAACGGGAAGTTTTTCAAATGCCGTTGTTGGTAATATTGATGAATCAAAAGCGCATTATCCTGATGAAGTTACTCATGGCATGACTGTAGACACTAGGACTGGTGAACTTGTTATGACTACTCAACTTTCAAAAGAGTCGATTAATAGCTAATTACTTTGTTTTTATTGGGTATTATGGTATAATATTCTCTTTCTTATTGACAAAAAAAGAGTTTTAAATGAAATACTTTCATTCAAATGAATTTAAAATAAATTATTTAAATTCAAATGATAAAATAAAAATATTGCATCTTACTGATCTACATCTTGAGTGGAATAAAAAACTTGTAGATTTTTCAACTGTAATTGATAAAAAAGTTGCAGATGTTGTAGTTTTAACTGGTGATATTGCTGGTGGGACTCATGCTTTACATTTCATAAATTATCTTATTTCTCTTGGTTATATTGTCATCTATGTACTAGGTAATCATGAGTTTTATGGTCATAATGTTGATGAATTAATTAACGAATGGCGTGATATTTCTAAAGATATTGATAATTTTTATTTTTTAGAGGGGGATAGTGTTGTTATTGATGATGTAGAGTTTTTTGGCACTTGTCTTTGGACTTCATTAGGTACTAAATCAAAAGATGAATTTGTTGATTTTTATTTAAAATTAAAAATTAAACAAAGTGACGATTTTGTTTATACAAAAAATTGGTCTGTAGACAAAATGAAAGATCGCTTTCATGATGCATGGGCTATTTTACAAGAAAACATAGAAAATAGTACAGCTAAGAAAAAAGTTGTATTAATGCATTATCTACCATCATATCAAAGCATTAATGAAGCTTACATTCATAGTCCACAAAACCCAATGTTTGCTACTGAATTAGGTAATTATTTTGCTTACAGTGATGTGAACGCTATTTTTCATGGTCACACCCATTGTAGTTGTAGTTACATGATAAATAATTGTCTAGTTACCTGTAATCCATATGGTTATCATGATAATCATATGAGAAACCCTTATTTTTCATGGACTAACTCAATTACAGAAATTTAATTATTCGACTTAGTTGATTTTATCTACTTAATGGGTTACAATTAATCATATAAAGAAAAAAGGCTAATAATATGAACATAATCAACAAACAAGAAGTCATGCAAGAGCTTCTAGAAAAATATAATTTTACCAGTGTTGCAGATGCGATGCATCGTTTAAAAACTGATTTTTTCTTGGTTAATCATTTAACCGATAATGATATGTACAACTTCACTATGCAGCAATATGCATATCATAATGCCCCTGATTCTATTGTTGAATATGAGTTTAAGTGTCGTAATAATATTCCATTGGCACACTTAAAAGAGATTATTCAGTATCAAATTGATCATGTTTGTACTCTAAGCTTTAGTGAACAAGAGCTTGCACATCTAGGTTCTGACAAGATTGGCGTTTTCCAAGATGATTACCTTGAAGCATTACGTAATTTCAAACTAAACAGCAAATATGTAACTCTATCTATTGATAAAGATGGTCAGTTAGCTATTAACATCAAGGGGCCTTGGTTCAAAACAAAACTTTTTGATATTATTATTCTTTCAATTATTAATGGTGTTGATACCATTGTTAAAGCAATTGAAGGTGGTGGTGTTAAGAAATTTGTTGATGAAGGCATGGCTCGTTTAGGCTCTAAAATTGACTTTATTGAAGCACAACGTCTTAGAGATGAATTTCATTTAAATGAATTTGGAGTTCGCAGACGATTCCTTGGTATTGAATATCAAATGTTAGTCAACCTAACAATTTTAGATCGTATTCCTCAATGTTATGAAGGTCTGAGCAATGTTTACTTATCTATGGTTCTAGGTGTAACTCCTAAAGGAACAATGGCACATGAATATCTTCAACATGCACAAGCAGTTGTTGGTGTTGAAAATAGCCAAGTTTATGCTCTTGAACAATGGTTAAAAGAATATAAAGGAAAGTTGGGAATTGCACTGACTGATATTTTTGGTACAGACCCTTTCTTTGTTGATTTTCGTAAAGAACTTGCAGAAGCCTTTTTGGGTGGAAGACATGATTCTGGTTGTCCATTTGAATGGGGCGATAAAATGATTCGTCACTATGAAGAACTTGGAATTGACCCTAAAGAAAAGCTTTTAGTTTTTAGTGATGGATTAGATGTAGAACTTTCATTTAAGCTTCTAGAACACTTTAACGGGCGAATTCAAGTTGGTTTTGGTATTGGTACTAATCTTACAAATGATGTTGGTATTACTGCACTACAAATTGTCATTAAAATGACTTTCTTTGATGGCAAACCAGTAGCAAAATTAAGCGAAAATCCAGCTAAGATTATGTGCCGAGTTATGGAATATTTAGAAAAAGTTCAAGGTGTTGTTAATATGAAAAAAGAACAATATCTAACTCTTTACAATAAAGAAGCCGCTTAATATTTAAAAAATAAAAAAAAGTCCTTAATTGGGCTTTTTTTGTTTGTTCTATTTACTTTATTTATTATTAGTGATATTATAATATCATAAAATTGCTATTAAATATAAGGTCTGTAAAATGCGTAACTTCAAGTTGTACAATACTCTCTCAAGAGAAAATGAAATTTTTGTTCCAATTAACAAAGATGAAGTTACCGTATACTCATGTGGTCCAACCGTATACAGCTCTCCACATATTGGAAACATGAGAGCCTATACATTCACTGATACTCTAATTAGAACACTTAAATATCTTGGGTTTAATGTTAAAAATGCCGTTAATATTACTGATGTTGGTCATTTAACAAGTGATGGTGATGAAGGTGATGATAAGTTAGAAAAAGCAGCTAAAGCTACTAATTCAACAGCACACCAAATTGCAGAGATGTATACAGAAATGTTTTGGGGGTACATGGATGATTTAAATATTATACCTCCATCAGTATATCCAAAAGCGACAGATCACATTCAGGAACAGATTGATCTTATTTTAGATTTAGAAAGTAAAGGTTATACATATATCACAAGTGATGGTGTATATTTCGATACATCTAAATTTGACAGTTATGCAGAATTATCTAAATTGGATGTTGAAGGTTTGCGTGAAGGTATTCGAGTTGATGCTAACGAGAAGAAGAATAAAACTGATTTTGCTCTTTGGAAGTTCTCACCTGAGAATGAAAAACGTGATATGGAGTGGAATTCTCCTTGGGGTATTGGATTCCCAGGTTGGCATGTAGAATGTTCTGCTATGGCTATGAAGCACCTTGGGGATCAGATAGATATTCATACTGGTGGTATTGATCATATTCCAATTCATCATACGAATGAAATTGCTCAAAGTGAAGCCGCAACTGGACATAAGTTTTCTAACTATTGGTTACATGTTAACTTTTTACAATTGTTAGCTGAAGATGATAAGGTTGAAGAAACTACTGATGATGCTGAAATTAAAATGTCAAAGTCTAAGGGTACTGCGTATACCATCTCTGATTTAAAAGAAATGGGTGTTGAGCCTCTTGTCTTGAAATATTTTTATCTGACAGCTCATTACAGAAATGAGCTTAAATTTAATTTTAAATTAATTTCTGCTGCAAAAAACACTTTTAATAAAATGAGAAAAAAAATTCTTACTATTAAAAATGGAAGCGATGAATTTGAAGTTGTTGGTAGTTCTAGTCTTGATGATATTTTAACTAATATCTCAAATGATTTGGACACTCCAAAAGTTCTTGCTAATTTTCATGATGCATTAAATAGTTCAGAATTAACAAGAGGACAAAAATTAACAGTAGTTAAAACTATTGATAGTCTTTTTTCTTTAGATTTGTTTGAATATGTAGAAAACTTTGATATTCCTACTGAAATTGTAGAGTTAGCAAAATTACGTTGGGATGCAAAAATTAATAAAAACTGGTCGTTATCTGATGATTTAAGAAAACAAATATTAGATAAGGGTTATATCATTGAAGATAAAGGTTCTGAATATAAAATTTTAGAAAAAAAATAATGTGGTATAATGATAAAAACGAGAGGATATTAATCATGATACAAAATCAAGAACAAGAATTTAATAGAATAAAAAAAATCAATCCTGAAGCGGTTATTGTTAAGCTAAAAGGTGGAGGATTACTAACACAAGATATCAGAGAGTGTTCTAATAATAATTATTGTATTGCTGATACAGAAGTTGTTTCTGGTGGTCTTTCTTACAAAGTTAAAGATGAAGATGTTTTCTTTGTGAATGATGATAAAAGAATTTTTGAAATAAATTTATATAACCATTTAAAAGAAAACTTTAATATAGAAGAACGTTCTGATATGAGAGTTCGTGACGACATTCTAGATTCAAGTAATATTTTAGTTGTTAATTATTCTGGAATTAAAAATATTAAAGAATTTCATCTTCAAGGTCAAAATTTAGCTCTTTACGTTACACCAAAAAATCATCATGATGAACGACAACAATTGGTTGTATTCAAAAACATTGAACAAGTTAGAGAAGTAGTTAAAGCTGACAAACTTGATCGAGAACACGTTAAAAAAATGCAAGCTAAAGCAAAACTTTTTAAAAGTTCTAAAAATAAATAATTTAATATTTTCAATTAGATTGACCCAAAATTAAATAAATGATATAATTGGTCATTATTTTAACTTTGGGTTTTTTATTATGGAAAACATGCAAAAACAACAAATTCTTCTTGATGTTCTTTATTTAGAAGATGTATCTAACATTATGAAAGTTCGTATTATGGATACTTTTCCTGATTATATGCCGACAAAAGGCTATGGTTATATTTCAGTAGATAATCCCCAAAAAGCAGAAGCTATTTTAAAAGAACATGTTGGTGAATATGAGTGGAATTATTACCCTACCGAAAAAAACCATCCTGATGATAGTTATTTTAAATTAATTCATGATCACGAACATTCTCATTCTATTCACTATGGTAAATTTGAAATAGAAAATCTTCAAGAATTTTTTATTAAACTGTATAATGCAAATATTCGTATTTATAGTTATAGTTTTGAAGAATCAAGTCTATAAGGTGGCTCAAATGTCTAATTTATGTAAAAAATGTAAAACAAAATTAATTTATGAACATTGTGATAATTACGATTGTATTTATAGCCATTGGCCTCAAGAAGCAACTGAAGAAGATTTTAAAAACTTATCTAAAGAAGAAATTGAAGATAAATATTGTGTAAACATGATGAACCAATGCTATCTAAAAGATTCAACAGCACAATGTAAAGAACGAGTTTTACTATATTTCAAAGAAAAATATGGTTTTGTTTTTAAAATTGAAAAATTGGAAGCTGTTTTTTCAGAATACAAATCAAACACTTGGTATGCTTTTGATAAATATTATGATATTAAAAAAAATGGTGTTAAAACCTTAGATACTGCTGACCGTGAATGGATTTGGGAACACTTGTGGGTTCGAGTCATGGGAACAGAACTTCCAACTTGTTATACACAAGAAGAGTTTGATAATATTTATGAGCAATTGATTACAAAACTAGAAAAACCAGATTGGATTAATAGCTTATATTCTAGTCGTGATGTTTATAAATACCAACAAAAACGACAAATGTATTTAACTTCTGCAAAATTTGACATTAACGGATATGATTTTCCTGAACATGTTAAACTTGAGGGGTTATCTGTTGTTAATGAAGCTATACTTGAATTTCTAGAAGAAAATAGAGAAGAAGTTGAGCAAAAAATTAAATTAAAATTAGAAGAACAAAAAAATAGGAAAAATGATGATTAAATTAAAAAAATATTTATTGAACCTGAATTAAAATCTAGGGAACCTATTTCATTAGTTCCTACTATGTTTTTGATTTTAGCTATTGTTTTTTTATTATTTGGACTAGGTACTAAAGTAGTTGTTATTTCTTGGTTTACCACAAAATCGAAAGAATGCATCTTCCTTTAGGGGGAGGATGAATTTCGCTAAACTATTTTAAACTTTTTTGTTTTCTTTTATTTTTTGTTGCCTTTT
>JAYJMJ010265279.1:0-13764 GCA_036873875.1 Laminaria ephemera | reverse complement strand
CTTGTTCGGACCTATATTTACGGTAATTACTACCCGAGAATTAATGGACATGAACAGAGTGGCTCAATTAGACATTAAAGTTGTATTACTTGAGCACAACGAAAAACAGCGCAAGTTTTTGCGGTCAGCACCAAGGGAAAATCCTAAGACTAAAGAAGTTAAGCGACGGAAGGCAACCTATGCGGAAGAGATAGTTGAAATAATCTCATCCAAAGAAAGAAACCTTCATGTTATGCGGTTTGCTGCCGAGCTTAAAGGCAACACGATTGTCATGATTAAGAACATTGATCATGGTGAAAATTTTTATAAATGGATGAAAGAAGTCTTACCGGACAGGGATATATACCTATACACGGGAGCTACATCCAAAGAAATGCGCAAGAAAATTCGCGCAGTTATGGAGGAAAAAGAAAATGCCATTATTATTGGTTCTCTTGGCACAATTAGCACTGGCATTAGCATCAAGCGTTTGCATAATCTGGTTTTTGCTCACCCTAGCAAATCAAGGATTAAGGTGCTACAGTCAATTGGTAGACTACTTCGGAAGTCTAAGCACGGAAATCGTGTTAATATGTACGACCTTGTGGACGTATACTGTATTGGCGCATATGTAAATTACACGTACGATCATGGACAGAAGCGAGTTCAGTATTACACTGAGCAACAATTCAATTTCGAAATCATCAGTATAAAATTGGAATAATTATGAGCAGAGTGATAGTAGTACCGATAGACCAACCGGAAGTCAATAGAAGATATATTGCTAAGGTGAATGGAGCACCAGGAATTATTAAAATTTCGTCGGTAGATGAATCTCGTCAGCGTATGGGATTCACGACCGATGATGTTAATCATCATTGGATTACATACGAAGCTCTGCGAGAATTTTATACACCAATGCAGGCATATTTATAATGGACGACTTATTAGAATTTATATTCGAGGGAATCGCCGATTTCTTTGGGTGGATTTTCGGAAAAAATAAAAAGAAAAAATAAAAGCTTTACTTCATGAATGAATGACGTATAATGGTACTCAAGTCAAGCAACCGAGTAACAAAATATGTCAATCATCGATAAAGTATTAGAAATCTGCGCTACTAAAGAATGTAAAAGAATTAATTGTCGTTCATGTAGAGGTTCAGGTTGGTATGATCAAAAAGCTTTCCGTGAGTGTTGGATGTGTGGCGGTACTGGTAAGCGAGACGGCAAATGGTTAGGTATTCAAAAACGTGCTCTAGGAATACAAAAGAATCTTCCTAAAACTGCAATTGAGTTAGAAGCATTAAAAGAATCTACCCGTAGAAGTAATGGTGAGTTATCTATTATATACACTCGTCGTTATAAGTCAGCTAAAGAAGGCGCTCGTATAAGTTTAGAGCGAATTGCTCAAGACGCTGGTATCATCCCAAAACCTTCTAAAAAATAATTCAATAAAAGCTTTACTTTCGAAAGGGAGTCTGTTATAATGGACTCTCTTATTAATTAACAGGACACAACAATGACGGCTCGATTACAACAAAAGTACACAACAATCTTCAATCTTCTAATAACCCCCAAATTTGATCACGAGTCGGCACACGGTCGTCTCACTAATCAAGAAGCATACGACAAGTTTGTTTTACCTAGCATCACTCTTGGGTTGTTAGTTCCATCTGTAGGTTCTATGGTTGGTCATCTAGTCCAAGCTAAAGAAGCTAGGACCGAGAGAATTCCGAACAGCAGAAGAACTCAATGTAACAACTATGCCAGTGGTATAATCAAGACATGGCGTAAGGTTATGGGATTGGAACCACTCGGTAAGCTAGAAGATGCTGTCACGAACAAAGAACGAACTAACCTACCAAAAGAATCCACTGTAGAAAGTTCGAAGAATACAGCTGACTCATTATCAGCATTCTTAGACCTATCTAAAGAAGATATGGAAACGTTCAGAACTATGCCAGACCCGAAGTTCAAATCTCGTAAGCCTTTGTTTCCAGGACTTGGTGATAGTTGGGATGTTTTAGAGTCGCCATTATGTATTGGTACTCCAAATAACATGGCGTCATTGAATAAAACTATGCGAGCAGTTTATGTTCATAGAAGTAAATTCAGAGATGAATTTTTTCGTGCAACTATGAATGAACTTGGGTTATCTCTTAGTAGCCATGGAAGTCATTGTCAATTCCAGACAATTAAAGAATTAGGTTTTCATTCGGACATGAAGTATATGAGAACTATGGTCAAGAAATTCATCGTCGTATATAATCGACATAAAAATAATTAATAAAAGCTTTACTTTCGAAAGGGAGTCTGTTATAATGGACTCTCTGAAAACTTAAAGGAAATTATTATGGCTCGTAAAGTTACTCTTTCAAAATTACCATCAGCTTCTGATTTGGCTGATTACGGATTAACTCAAGAAGATATGCAAAAAATCTTCGGGGAACGTACATCTTATCCAGTTGATGAAACTAGAGAAGAAGATGATACTGGTGTTTGTTCGATAGATAAAACTGGTAAGTCTCCTAGATATCCCGAAGGATATATGGCTGTTTGGTTTTTGGATGGATATGCTTTACCTGTTGAATGGTTCTCTATTACGGGGGATATATGTCCGACCTCCCATGGTTGATTAAAGAACAAATGTTGTGTCGCATGAAAAGACCAACCCTAATAGCAACTGCGCCTAAACATGGTTCAGTTGCTCTTTTTTCTGGTGTGTCTCCTGGAGTTGAGCCTATCAGAACCGATGTCTACAAAAGGAAGAACAGTGGAAATATTAAAATTAAACCATCCTGACGCAGGTGGATATCGTGCGTCAGGTAAAACATTCCGACGTATGATGGAATCATTCGAGCAATCATCTGCTGGTAATCATGTTCACTACGTTGTGAATGATGAAAAGATGCGTCGATGGGTATTCAGTAAGATGATGGATGTCGTTAGGGCATACTTCGGCGAGAACATCCAATATAATGGTCATCGGTGGGAACATTTCCGATTCGATTTTCCTAGTGGGGGCTTTATACAAATAGTCACCGAATCGGAGTGGAATCGTCGCCCAGTGCCATCTGACGTGAATGGTGAATACACCACAATAGAAATGTGGGACGTACATGAAGAATTTTAATGACATCCTAGATGAAATGGAAGCCGATAATAAATTCGGTCAGAAGAATCTAGAAATGGAGATCCAACGTTGTATGGATCTCACAATTAAATATATGCGATACCACCGCCAATATAAAGAATCATTGGTCGCTATGTGGGCTGCGTATAATCAAGCTGAACTTACGAAACAGGAATATTATTCTGGTCGTGGTACTGGTGAAGAATATAAAGATAGATCATTCAATGTTACCGTGAAAAATAATATTGAAATGAAGCGCTGGATAGAAGGTGACCCAGAATTGGTTGCCATGACTAAGGTCATTCAACTAACTGAGGATAGTCTCGACAAAATTCAGACTATGCTAGATTCGTTGAAGTATCGCCCTAATCATATCCAAACAATCTTAGAAATTCGTAAGTGGGATGCTGGAGTTTAATCATGAAGAAACCTAAATCTACATTGAAGCAATTGAAGAATATTAAAATTATTGGACCAGTATGCCCTCGGTGTGGAGTTAGGGTTTATTCTCGCCATGATGATACTCACGTCAAAGGTGCGAATTGTGGTCAATAACAATAACGTCTATGTTGAACATTATGCTACATTTTGTGGTCGTAGATATAAAGACCACACAACCATCAGTAAAGTCGTTGGGATTGGTCATAAATGCGTCTATGTACAGAATCGCTCACATACAGGCACTAAGTCAATTAAACAAGAAGATCTCATAAGGTTGGTGTAATATGTCAGCAACACATACAAGGGACGAGGAATATAAACCTTGTCATGACTTTGGTATTGAGCCAACCATACAGGCTTCTGGTGGTTGTGGATATTGTAGTGGTAGTGGTAGCGAGTCTGTATATAATGACAGGACTGGTGCGTATATTGGGTGTGAGATCTGTCATGCTTGTGGTGGAGATGGGCAGTCGATTTTGGTAGATAAAATTACAATTACTCAGAAATATGGTTCTGCATATGACACTACCACACAATCTAGCATGAAATGTTGGTGGGTGTGGGTCAAGGGTGTGGGATGTTCCATGTCATTCCCTTGCGTTAAGAAGCAAAGTGCTCGGCAATTGCGAGCTATTCGTAAGAAGGTTAATATCCACCAGAAATTAAGTGGACCAGCGGCTCGTCACTATTTTTACAATGTTGCTGACTTTGGGGATTTCTCATGAGCGATTTCTTACATAATTTATGTCATGTTGGTAAAACTCTATCAATAACGGCTACGATAACCGATACCAAGAAAGCACAGAAGATGCTCGGCACTTTGTACAAGCAAGATAGCGAAGTTGGATTGAGTGTAATCTCTTGGGGTCTATTTAATGAGACCGAAGCTCTACAGAACCGCGAGAATATTCGTAACAGGTAAGTATCGCGGTACTTGGGGATTTTTAGTTGACGGAATTAAAGTTAAGTATCGAGAGTACTTAGGTTTAGATTCCATTTAAGTAGAGGTGAATATGAGAGAGCTTAAATTTAGAGCTTGGAGAGAGCAAGTTAGCAGGTTTAGATTTTTTGATATAAGTACAGGGTTTAATGTTGAAAATTCTGATGTGTTTAAATCGGTAGAGCAGTTTATTGGCTTTCAAGATATTAACGGTAACGATATTTATGAGGGTGATGTACTGCACCAATTAGACCCTGTTATTTGGAATCCGTTTACCGTTGAGTATAGCGACCAATCAGCATCATTTATCGCTGGTGGATTGATTAGTAAAATTGCAATCAAAGAACAGGAACTCGTTATAGTTGGAAATATCCACGAGAACCCTGAAATATTTACACAAAAGTAGACGGAGAAGTAACTATGGATGATGCAGGCCAAGAGCTTTTAATGATGTTTATAAAAGACAGTTATAAATCAGCAACAGGTAAGCCAAGCAAGAAAACCGCAATCGCATTAATGAAGTATGTTGCTAGTGATAATGAGTTGCAAGAACTGGTTAACAATGGCGACCATAAAGCAATTTTAGACTACAAACCAATTACACAAAAGTAGAGGTGAGTATGGATTGGTTAATTTACATTATGGGAACGGTGCTGCTTATAGGCTTCGGGGTTGTTCCTTGGGTTGTGGGTTTAATAGAATTGTTTTTTACACCAAAGTAGGTTCAAGATGAAAGTATCTAAAATGACATTTAGTGAGTTAATCTATTGGGCTAATATGTACCCAATAGAAACTACTGAACAAAAAAACAAAATTAGCAGTTTTAAAGTAGAGGTGAACAAATGAAATACAAATTAACTATTTACCCTGTTATGGATAGTGGTAAAGAAGCTTACACAAGTGAGTTGTTTGAAACCAGAAAAGAACTCTTAGCGGCTAAAAATGCCTGTGCAAACTTATTGTTATTTCTTCAAGATAAACTAAAGGTAATGCCTGATGAATCCAATATGTTTTTACTTGAAGAAAAAGTAAATGATGATTGGGAAGAATTAGAAACCGAAGATTACGAATAAGTAGATAATAATAGAAGCTCCTTAGGGAGCTTTTAAACCCTTACACTTACACTTCTTTGTCAATCATATGATGTGTGTGTTTTATCGCTTGTTTTTAGTGCTGACGCACTTGATATGGAATCAATATGGATTCTCTATCCAAATAAGTGAGCTTCAAATGTTTAATAAAACAAAAACTACTACAAATTCTAATACTAAGCCTAAAGCAAACGGTTTCCTTAATTTATCTGTAAGAGATGCCACCGATACTAAGTCCATATCCAAAGAGATGTTGGCTGCTGGTAAATGTGGAATTAAAATTGGCTTAGAAATTAGAGCCGCTAAAATTCACTCAATTAGAGGAGTAACGAACAAATGGAAAACAATGTCGTTAAGTTAACCCAAGAACAAGAAGATTGGGTCTATGAACAATGTGGCAATAAGAATGTCATATTCATGTCAATTCACGGTAGCCACTTGTATGGTCTAAATCGTGAGTGTAGTGATATTGACGTTAAAGCCATATATTGTCCGTCTAAAGAAGATCTATTGATGGGTCGTGCGCTTAAGACCTACAACAAGTCTAGCGACGATTTGAATATCGAAATTGAGCTTAAATCGCTCAGTAGTTTCCTCAATAGTGCTCTGAAAGCAGATACTAATTGTATGGACTTGTTGCATACACCTGAAGAGTTCATATTGCGTAAGTCTTGTGTCTGGGATGATATTGTTAAATATCGTTCGGATATATATTCTAAAAATATGAAAGGACTTATTGGTTACATCAAGACCCACACTCATAAGTATTCTAACAAGATTAAGCGTTATGAAGAAATGAGCAAGTTGTTGAAGGTGATCACTTATTGTGGCTTCCGTGGTGACATTGAATATTTCGTGACGTCTAGTGAATTCCTAGACATGGAATTTAAGTACATCAAGACCGTTGAACTTGTTTCAGATCATGAACAAAAATATCTCGACATTTGTGGTAAGAAGTATATCTACACTTGGGATATCAAGCTGTTAATCGAAGCATTGGAAAATGAACTCAAGCGTTACGGTAAGCGCACACAGAATGGTGCTGATACTGGTTTAGATACCAAGGCTCTTAGTCATGCGGTTCGTGTATTGTGCGAACTTGAAGAAGTTATCACTGATGGTTGCATAACATTCCCTCTTAAGGATCGTGAGCACATCATGTTCATTAAGAATGGAGCTATCCCATTGGGTCGTGTTATGGAAGAAATCGACGGTCGATATGACCACTGTATGGAATTGCTGGCTGATAGTAACTTACCAGCAGAGTCAGATCTTTCGAGAATCGTGTCTGTCGCCAAGGATTATGTATTTGAAGATTGGAGAACATAATGGTTAAGTATAGCAGAAAGAAACAATACAAAGTCGAGACGAAACAAATGTCTAGAATTGACATGAGATTCGAATTCATTGCTGCCGATGAATATATTGTGGTATTGCGTGACCGCGAAGGGAGATTGAATACATATGCCCATGAATATGTATCCGAGATTCCACCCACTCCGGAAGAAATTGCCAATGAGCTACTACAAAAACAATGTAGTGGGGTTAAAGCTTCTTTCGGAGCATTCGAGCAAACTCTCCGAAACCGTGGTGTGCAAATTCAATATGTGGAGGTTAAGTCTAATGTTCCACAAGACGCCACATAACATTTATGTCCCCGACTATGAGAAGTTGTTGAAAAATATAACTGGTCATGGTAACGGGGCGTTGGGGCTTTGGTTCGCCAACGAGAACAAGGAATGGGCTAATGGCTTTGGTGGTAATACTTATGAATTCGGGATTAAGAATCGTAAGACTAGCATCATGCCAATAGACTTATTGTCTTCTTTATCCAAAACGTTCAATCACGAAGATTATGTTAATTTACGTCTGGATCTATTGAATGATTATTACACCGACATCAGTATAGTTGAATGTGGTGGTAATTGTGAGATGGGCGTTGTGTTGGACTTTAATTCAATTGTTAATTGGACATATTTGAAATGAATCGCGAAAACTTTACTTCTGGTGTAAATAGTATATAATACATTCTAGTCGAGTCAAATGGGAATTAGATTATGGATGTGGTTATATATCATATACCAAATGTGAAGGTTGGTTGTACAAATAATTTTATTGGTAGAAGTAATGATAATCGTAAGAGGTATGGATCTGATATCATTATAGAAGTTCTGGAAAATTTTAGTGGTTCCCTGAGTGAGTGTGCCGATCGGGAATGTTATTGGAGTCGAATTAAGGGATTTGGGTTAATTAGACCAGACCAGAGATATGATAGCGAAGCTCAGCAATATATGTTAGGTATGAAGGGTGTTAAACATAACCACACCAAAATGCATGGACATACCGATGAAAGTAAAGCTAAGATGTCAATTTCGCAAAAGGGAAAGACTCATACCACCGAATCTAAAGCTAAAATTTCAAAAACATTAACTGGCTTAATGGTTGGTGAAAAGAACGGTATGTATGGGAAGACTAGCTCAGAAAAACAAAAGAGTTCTGTTGGTGATATTTGGAAAGGTAAACAATTATCTGAAGATCACAAAAAGAAGATGTCCGAATCACACCAAAGAATAAAGGTAGTTATGTGTCCCCATTGCCTGAAGGAAGGTAAGCCAGCACCAATGAAACGTTGGCACTTCGATAACTGTAAGGAAATTAATAAATGATAGAGTTTTCATACTTCAGTCATTTTTATGATAACATGCCCCAACCATGCTGTAGTGCTAGTTGGGGTGAATTCGTTGATCAAATGAAGGCAATATCCGAAGTTGAAGGATATAAGCCATCAGCTGGTGATTATGAAAATCAACAGGCGTTAATATCCCCAGCGATATATAGAGAATATGGAGTTAAACGAGCGAACGGTAACGTTCTTGGGTGGGATATTCTTATGATGGATATTGATGACACCTCAATATCATTAGATGACATCATGGATAAATTCAAGATTTTTGATACCATAACTTACAGTTCACCAAGTTGTACAATTCATAAGCTTAAATTGCGGGTTGTATTTCATTTGAAGAAGAGATGTCCGCCTGAAATGTTAAGTCAATTATTCTATGCTGCTCAGATGTGGTGCGAAGGGTTAATTGATGAGCAAACTAAGGATAAATCGAGATTATATTATATTCCAGCTCGATATACCAATAAAGGGGACCAATATCGCCACTTTTTCCATGTTGGAAAGGGAATTAAGTTAGACTGGGAGGCGTTAGTGGCTAAATATCCTATGCCACCAGAAGCTGAGCGGTTTAAGAAGAATAATCCACTTCGTAAATTAAAGCGAGCTATATTCGTAGATAGTAATCCCTTACCGAATTTCAATATTCAGTCTGGAGATTGCCCGTTTGTTCATGAACGTATGATCAATGATTACATGCTCACGCCTTTGGGTAGCCACCACACTGCCATTTATAGGTTTATGGTTCAGATATGCTATAAAGCTCGAGATATGAATTATCCAATTGATGTGGATGAGCTTGCTGACATGGGTAAACAACTCGACGATATGGATGGTGGTCATTATGAACAGAAGAAAATGATGAATAATGCGGTTGATGCTATGGCGTTTGTTGGCATATAAAATAATTTAATAAAAAGCTTTACTTACATCGAGAGATAAGTATAATGGATGTCACTTAGGGACTAACCCTACTTTGTCTTCCAATTATAAGGTTTCGAAAATGAAAACTACAATGTCTATCGCTTTAACTGTTCGTTCTGCTATTTCAGAAAATAATTTAAAACCAATTACAATGAACGATATGGTTGAATATTATAACACACTAGCACCACATGTGTTTGGGTGTCAACCAGTAACAAAATTCAAGAACAAAGCTGTTGGAATCAAGAGCCTTGAGTCATTAATTGGTGCAGTAGAAGTTCGCGGTGGGATTAACTTTAGTGGTGACCCAACGTGTATGGCAGATCCAATTAGAGGAAGTAGAAAGAAAGTCGGAGTTGCTGGTGCGAAAGCTAAACGTGTATCATGTATGGTGCGTGTGGATGGCTCAGCTCCAGCGTTAGTTTCACAAGTAAAAGTTTCTTCATTTAAGGCTGCTGAGAAAATAACTTTAAGTTGTACTCCTAGTGAACCTCAAAGAAAATATCTAGTTAATATGGGTGTTTGGGAGAACGTAACGGTGTTGTCTGCATGATGGATATTAGTTTAGAGAGGTGGTTTAGCCACAAGAAATCTAATTCTAGACTTAGAGGAATTGAATTCAAGTTAACGATGGAACAAGTTTCTGAATTGATGAAACAATGTGGGATTACATTTGCTGACACTGGTTCATCTAAGGGTAAATATGTTCTTGGTCGAAAGAACGAAGTTACTGGTGTTGTTGACGAAGGTCCATACGAAATCGGTAATTGTAGATTCATATTATGGGAAGATAACATAGCCGAATCTAATGTAAGTGAGTTATCGTCGATTCGACAGAGAAAGTTGGTCGCAAATGGAACACATATGTTCTTGGATGGAGAAGCACAAAGAGAACGATCTATCAGCAGCAATGAGGAACGAGTCTCGAACGGAACACACAATTTACTTGGGGTTATGCCTTGGGATAACATAAGAACGAAGAATAACCCACAACAGATGGAAATGTGGAAATTAATGCCAGAAATTTATTCATTTTGGTTAGAAACTGGGAAACGTGGTCATAAATGGTTATCGACTTCGGTCAAGGCTAAGTATGGCATCATATGTAATTGTAATTGTCTTCATATTTTATTCAGAGACAGTGCCCGTTACGAAACTGTATTAGAGGAGTGGAAATTATTATATGCAATTGAACAAAGGGCAGGACCATGCTAAGAAGACTGTCTTAGGAGTAATTAATCGTGGAGTTGGTGACGACGATAAATTCTGTACATTCTTCGGTGCTGCTGGCACCGGAAAAACTTTCACCATCCAACAGATAATTAATTCAATAGATCCATGCTTATCTGTAGGTCTATGCGCCCCAACCCATAAAGCCGTCAAGGTTATGCGTGTTATGGCTTATAAAGCTGGGATTGATGGTCGGGTAGATATTCGCACGATACATTCTGCACTTGGTCTATCGATGAAGCAAGTAGAAGGTTCGGAAGAACTGTATCGAGATGAATATGTCGATGAGAAATTCTACGATGTTTTATTTTGCGACGAATGTAGTATGCTCGACGACAAACTTCTTGCATACATTATCGAAAGTTGTTCTTCGACTATTATATTCGTTGGCGACAAATGTCAGATATCCCCAGTAGACGCACTTCCTGGAGAGATCAGCTCTTGTTTTACTCAAGTCACTAAGACCGTTGGGCTAACTGATGTCGTTCGACAGGCTGATGGTAATCCAATAATCGACTTAGCAACACAATTGCGGTTAATTCAAGGTGATATCTATGCCAATTGGCCAATGATTCAAACCAACCTACTGAAAGATGGTAGTGGAGTTGAAGTGTTGAATAAGATGGACTGGTTTAAATCTGCTGTTGAAGTGTTCAAGAGTAAAGAATTTAATACCAACCCAGATTATTGTAGATGTATTGCGTATACCAATGATATGGTCGACACTATCAATGATAGAGTTCGTAAGGCTATACATGGTTGGGATGTGAAGGAATATCTAGTCGACGAAATCTTGGTTGCTCAGACCGCTGGACGACTGCACAAAAATGCAGAAGAAATGCGAATCTTAGAACTGGAAGAAATTGACGACGACCAATACAACTTACCTTGTTGGGAAATGAAGTTATCTTCTATGGACACCAATGCGATTTATACCGTTAAAGTGTTGAAAGCTGAAGCTAAGGCTGAATATGAACTGAAGTTATCGAGCTATGCTGAACGTGCGCGTGTGGATGTTAAGAACAAGCGTCAACATTGGAAGAACTTTTGGAATCTGAAGAATACGTTCAATGGATTCAAACACATATATGCCATGAGTGCCCATAAGAGTCAAGGTAGTACAATGGAATACATCTATGTATGGACTCCGGACTTTTTACGTTTCGGTGCGACTATGGAAATTAAACAATTAATGTACACAGCGACCACTCGTGCGAGTCATCGTTGTACGTTTGCATATTAGGGGGTTAAATGGATAAACAGTCAGACCATCAAAATCCATATCGTTTCATTGATGTGGAATTGGAAGACCACCCAGTTTGTGGTAAGATTCCGAAGGTTACATATCCTGTGGACAACGAGGATGTGATCTTGAATGCCACTCAGGTTAAATCTAGCGGTATAATCCCCGAGCCGATGACCGATGAGGAAGAGGAGGCTCTCGAGATTTCTATCCGTAACAGTTATTGGAATCGAGATAAGCCTGTGTGGCATGGTTTTGATATTGCTGTTGAAGCTAATGATGAAACCACGTATTTGTTGAAGAAAGGTGAAAAAGTAATTTGTGGCGACAAACTAGACTTCCATACAATACGTTGTCCACAAAAAGAAGCTGCTCGTAAGCAATTGAAGATTGATACAGTGCGACTTAAACAAGCGGCTGCTGAAGCTATCAATAGTAATTGCCAGAAACACATGGTTGGTTGTATTATCACTGATGTACATGGTAAGATATTATCGTCGGGATATAATGGCTCGCCTCCAGGACACGAAAATTGTTGCGATCGGTTCCCAGATTACGATAAGGTGTTTGGTGGTGATTGTGAAGTTGAACCTGAACACTTGGAGAAGATGGTATTAGAACATCGGGAATGGTCTATGCTACACGAGATTCATGCCGAAGTTAATGCAATTATGCATAGTAATCCATCCGAACGGGCTGGTGGTACTCTGTACGTCAATCTCCAACCATGCGAAAACTGTGCTAAAATGATAGCTGGGTCTGGCGTTAGTCGGGTGGTCTATGGCAAAGCCTACCATCGAGCAAATAACGACGTATCGGAGCAGATATTCGCTGATTCCAACATTCAGTACATCCATCTTGGTGACGACATAATTAAATTTATTTAAAGCCTTTACTTTCGAGATGGGGTCGCGTATAGTGACCTCATCTTAAATCAAATCAGTAAAAAGGAAGTGTAATGAATCCAATCACGATTAATCTTAATGGTGTAATGACTGTCCCAGTAGAAACAAAAGTTTTTAACGGTGGCGAAGTTAATGTTTGTATCCCCGAACGCAAATATCCACCGAATGTTGATTACGTTGTAATTACTGTTAAATTGTGTAGCTCTGATGACTTAATGGCATTAGTACATACAGCTGAAGCGTGTCGTCGTATGTTCCCAACATTAACCAAGATTATGCTACAAATGGCTTATGCACCGTATGCTCGACAAGATCGAGTTTGTAATAAAGGTGAAGCGCTAACAAGTAAAGTATTCGCAAACATCATCAATTCGTTAGATTTCGATGTTGTTGAAATTGCTGACCCACATAGTGATGTATTACCAGCATTAATTAATAATTGTCATGTAATTACCATGACTGATATTATTGCACAGTCTGGTCTATCTGAAGTTATTATTCGTGGCGACCTTGTATTAGTATCTCCGGATGCTGGTAGTGTTAAGAAGGTCGAAGATCTAGCCAAACGTATGGGTGTCGAAGACATTGTATATGGTACTAAACATCGCGACCTAAAAACTGGAGCGCTATCCGGATTCGGGTATCATACTCAAGCTGAAATTCGTGGCAAAGATCTACTTATTGTGGATGACATTTGTGACGGTGGTGGTACATTCGTTGGTTTGGCTAAAGAGCTGAGACAAATGGGTGGTGCTAAAACAGTTTCATTGTATGTTACGCATGGGATATTCAGTCGTACTGTGGATCATTTGTTCGACAATGGCATCGAGTCTATATGGACAACCGATTCACTACCGTCACACGAAGCTCCGCACATATCGGATCATCAACTAACTATCATTAAATTTTCATAATAAATAATTCTGAGGAGAATTAACATGAGTTCAATCGTACCAGCTAGTTTATCAAAGGATGCATACAAGGTATTCCATCCGTCAGCATACCATCCGAATACGAGTGAAGTGTATATTAATTACATTAATCGTACTGACGACCACACAAACATTCCACCGGAAATTGAATTAGGTGGTGTTGTTAATGCAGGAGCACAACGTTTTTGTATGGATTTCCTTATTGGTGAATTCAATGCGACGTTCTTCAACAAGCCAGTAGATGAAGCAATTGAGCAACAC
>JAYJMJ010265253.1:0-13768 GCA_036873875.1 Laminaria ephemera | reverse complement strand
GTTGTCGTTGTGTTTCCACAGCTCGCTGTGGTCATGGTGGTGATCCTCTAAGACTCCCTAAGCGGCGCCTGGTATATTCTAAGACGAATCTAAGACGTACGTGCCAAGACGAATCTAAGACGTGCAAAGTCGCAATATAGCGAGTAAGATGGGTCCCCCTCTGAAACCGGATTAAGCCGTGTTTTACGACGCGTCTTAGAAGATTGGACCTGTGAATAGAGAAAAACGCCAGGAGACCCCAAAAAAGAAGGCACGAAAGAAGCAAGTCGGAGTCATCTGTTCAACTGCTGTTGTCGTTGTGTTTCCACAGCTCGCTGTGGTCATGGTGGTCCTCCTAAGAATTCCTAAGCGGCGCCTGGTATATTCTAAGACGAATCTAAGACGTGCCAAGTCTCAATGTAGCGAGTAAGACGGGTCCCCCTCTGAAAAACCGGATTGAGCCGAGTTTTAAGACGCGTCTTAGAAGATTGGGCCTAGTCCGTTATCACCGGGATACGTTAGATACCACCCCACCACAAAAAACCACCCCGGGTGATAAGAAAAGCAAAACGCGATTTAGTTATCCCCCGGGGTGGTTTCTTACGTCATATAAGGTACTAAACTGTTACTGCTGCTGTGCATTTCATGCCATGCATGTAAATAATATCATCAGTGACTATGGATGGAAATGTAATCTGTGGGCCATTTAGACTTTACAGGTACACCCCAATGGTCCTTACAGTTTCATTCAGAGTGGTACATCACAGCACACTACAAATACTACCATAAATCCATACCCTGCTACTATGGGCAACACAGATCTAGCGCCACGGGCGGAGCCGTGGCCGTACCGCTAGTAACATATAAAACAGACGAGTTGTGAGATCGGGAATTTCGTCCAAACTCATGTTTGCAAGCTGCGTGCTATACTTCGAACGCGCCTGCGATTGGGCGTGTATGTTCTCGTGAAGGATGGACCTCGGACTTACCGTCTTTCGGCGATACGTGTTATGTACGTACCTCAACATCAAATATACCGTTTTGACATCGAGTCTTGCAGATCAGAAGGCTTTTCACTGCTGACCGACATGCAAGGACCCTCTTGCACAGGACAGAAGCACGCGGGAAGATGCCGCGAGGCTGCACAGTATTATGTATGCTGTAGTCGGTAGTTCGTGGCTTGTGTGCATTTTACGTACGGTACGTAGTGAAGAAGCAAATGTTACCCAGCGGATTGTTTGTACTACTGCTGTACGTATCATACTTGTTTTTTCTCTTATCTTTTGCGTCTTCGATTCCTGCCAACTCAAGAAATATCACTGCTGACAACCGTGTAGAGCGACGCTTCTTACACAACAGAGGGGCTTGGTGCGCATGGCCATAGCTCGTAGGACTCTTGTGTTTTCTCCCAGCCGCGCGATGTATCCTGCTGAAAACTGGCTTTCATCCCGAAGAAACCTAACACCAGCAAATATACCGTTTTGGCGTATTTGAGTTCGACGATCCCAAAACTTCTCACTTTTGACTTACACTCAGGGACCCTCTTGCACACAGTACAGGGGCTCGGTATACGCGGGAAGATCTCACGAGTCTCTATGTGTGCTGTAGTCGGTATGTTCGTGACTTGTGAGCACTTTACGTACGGTACGTAGGAAAGGAATTTTTGCCGAACGAGTTGTTCGTACTGCCGCTGTACGTACGCGTTTAGTCGTATCTTTTGCGTCTTCGAGTCCTCCTACCTCAAGAAAAATCGCTGCTGACAACCACAGAGGGGCTAGCCCGGCCTCAACTCGTGAGACTCTGTGTTTGCGCCCAGGCGGTGTGATCATGTGGGTTGGGTATGCGGGGTAGCCTGCTGGAAAAGGGCTCTCATCCCGAAGCAATCCGACAACAGAGCAAATATACCGTTTTGGCTTTTTTTATTTTTGCGATCGCATAACTTTTCAGTGCTGAGGCACACTCAGAGACCCTGTTGCACACGGTAGGGGGGCTCTGTGCACGCGGGAAAATCTCGTTAGGCTCTATGTGGCCTATTGTTGGCATACTCGCGGCTTTAGGATATTTCTACGTACGGTGCGCAGTAAAGCATTTTTTTTCCAAAAATCACCGAACGAGTTGTTCGTACTGCTGTTGTACGAAAACGCGTGTACTCGTATGTTTTACTGCATCGATTCTTGCCACCTCAAAACTATATCACTGCTGACAACGACGCAGAGGAACCTTTTAGCACCACGGAGGGTCTCGGTGCGCCCGGTCTGAGCTCGTGTCCCAAGCGGTGCGCTGATTGGATGGACTGGGTCTTCGGTGTACTCTGCTTGAAACTATTTTCCCTCCTTAAGCAACCCAACAACAGCAAATGTTTATTATTCTGTTTCGACGTTATAATGTTGGCAAGCTGAAGTTTGGATTTTTTATTTTGACAGATAAGTGGAATGCAAACAGGTACACGTCTATTCGTACACACAACAGACATGCGGCGAGGTCACAGAAAGCCATGAGCGATCGTCTCTTGACATGGTAATTTGTTCATCCGCAAAACCACCATGACAGACGTCGACGATAAAGCCAAGCATATGCCGTAGACCTTGTTGCACGCGGTGCTCCAGATCGCTGTCGCACGCGATGTACTATTCCACGCTAAACCCAAGGTAATGCCTTCTTTAAATCAGGTTGGTAGCAGGTGTAGCGTGGGTGCAGCAGTATCCCATAATAATGTTCGCCCGCCAAATTTGAATTTTAGATTTGGACGGATTAACGGAATACGAATAGATACGCTTGTATGTACACACAGCAGACACAAGACAGGTCACGAGGTGCCAGAAAACATGAGCGATCGTGTCGGTCATGGTCAATCGTTCGTCGGCAAAGCCCCATGACAGACGACGAACACAAAGACAAGCATACGTCGTTGACTGTGTTGCGTGCGATCCCCTAGATCGCTGTCGCGCCACGTGCGCTATTCCACACTAAATCCTAGGTAAAGTCCATCCAAACAACCGGTCGATTTCCTAGGTGTACTAGATTAGTATGATTTGATCTGCAGGTGTTCGAAACGGAGTAGTTTCTGCCGTTTAGCACGCAAGATAACACACCATAAATATGATATGCGCCACTGCACATTTCGATCTTCAATATCAAATGGTCTACTTCGAAGTATGGGTGGTCGAATGTATACTCAGCAGCAGTTCCTATAGTATACCACGCAAGATACAAAATGGTTTTATCGAGGCTGAGTGTCTCACGTATAATTGCACGGTTAATTACTGCACGGGTACATTTTTATCGGGTTTGCTCTCGTCTGCCAGTATGTGCACGTCAGCACGAATAGTACCGTTGCACAGCAGCTTGCTGATTTTTTCAATTATCCCCCAGAAGATATATCAACAAGAGCATGTCATAGGAAGAGGTAGCTACGATCCAATTAACTTGTGTGTGTCAGAGTGTGTCTGATTGAAATGAAATGAGACTATTGGTGGTCGTTCGTTCCGTTCCAACCTGTTTTAGGGGTTTGGATTCATTTGGAATTCTGGGCAATCGACCCTGAACAGGAAATTACCCAACTGATTTATACGGCGGGACCGTGCAGCTCGATTGTAATACAGGGGTTTCCGTCACGTGGGCGGCGGGTGCTCTTGACCCGGAGAATCACATCATAAGCAAATATAGCGGACACACTGGTTTAGAGCAAGGCAAGCCCCAGAGTAGGCGGTGCTAGCCACCCACGTGGCACCTTCGGGGAAAATGTGATGTGGCCGTCGCGGCTCGACGAAGGCCCCTGGAACTTCTGTGGACATCAGTTGCACGCTTTTGCCGGAAATGTATCGTTAGAGGCCTGTTCGCCACCCCTTCTTGTCCCTCGTGAGCCTCCCGGTCAGGCCATGGCCGTATCGCGTGACTTTTGCCGCAGGAGGGTCCTGTGGTGTCCACATATGCTCCATACCGCGCTGACTATGTCGTCTAACGTACTTTCATACACCCCCGTGGACCTCCAGCAAATATCGCAACTCCCAGCACCAATCAACTGCGTGTACGTGTCGTTCCAAGTGGGCCGTTCGGTCCTCCTAAACCGAGGACGACGCTCCAGCACTTGTTCTTTCTCTTCCAAATATCACGATCAGGATGGGAACGCGTAGAATCTATTTGCTTTTATAAGCAATCAGCAGCAATTCTTAGGGAAAATCATACTCTCATTCTAACTATTTTAACGCTGTTTAGGGATAGTTAGGACACCCTCAGAGTACACGGTATGCGAGCTCTTTCCCTATTACTACTAAATTTATTTCGAACGTTTTATCCTGTCGTTGTGTTGTTCCATTGACTGCGCAAACATGGCACGCAAACATGACAAAACGCTAACAAATATAATTAAGCCGGTTGCATGGTTCAGCTTCCCTCGCAGCTGTCTCACCCACTCGGAACAGTAACACATAGTATATTCTACACGGCAGTACTCGTATGAGAAGTCGCTCGTCGACCGTCCAACCAAAAACAATATACTCGTACACTGGGGAACGGCACGCCAATGCCATTGACTGGCGCTGTATTCCCAGTTTATATAGATATACCTGGTACCAGGTGTACTGTAACTGAGTGCTGGTATCGTAGTTTACTGCGTTTTTTTTTCGTTGTGGAATTTATTTCTCGGCCCATCAACCATTAATTTTGTTGGCATGCCAATTATTAACGTCAATTCTAAGTGGATGTTCCGACCTTCTTTTGTATTCTGAGGCACGCCAGGCATGATGGATAATTTGCTTCAGGTACGGTACGGGTATAATCGTACGGCCGCGATAACGGTGAGGATTTTGTATCGGCTAATCGGGACCCAGTCTGCTCTTTGGTTTCAGGGGGCTTACTAAAGATACCCCCTACCCGGGTACAAATCTGAACTGAATGCAAATAATACAATACTGAGGGATGTATTAATTCTCTTGCAGGTTGTAATACTATCACCATAATCGCGTGTTTTCTCCGAGGTTTTATAAATGCCTTTAGGGTTTAGTTTCTCTTTCGGCTGTTCCTCGAACGGCTATTTCTTGACCGCGGTGTTTTGACGGCGGTTTTTTACCGCCACGGTTGAATCCCGGGACAATTAATCCAAAACAACGCACTCTCGGCGGTGGCTTCACATATGCCACCCGCCGCTGCCCAGGAAGTTTTGTGGTTCTGCTCGGTAAGCTAGGCGAGGAATCGCCGTCCGCGCAAAAATGAACCCGGTATATTGACGCGATCCAGTATGCTGATTATTTCATTTGATCAAAGGCTAATGTCTCTATTTTCAAGACAATCGAACCCAATATATGGATTCAATTTGATCAAAGAGTAAAGTCTGTATTTTCAAGACAATCGAACCCAGTAGACTGATGCAGTCCAGTATACTGATTGCTGACACAGCACGTGAGTCGCAGCCAACGCCAGCCACACCGAGCCTCTGCTGTATTCGTAAAATACGCACAGCACGCGAGTCACAGCTAACACCAACCACACCTATGGCTCCTGCGGGCGCAGGCCTGTAGAGCGGCGGGAGGAAAGAGGACGGTGGCCGATTTCGCGTTTCGCCATAGGGAGCTCATGGAGGGACGAAAGTTGCAGGGAAGGGCTACGAGAGCTCAATATCGTCTTCCCGATAGCTTGCAGGCACCAATTCGGAAGGAAACACGGCCGATAGTCATAAAAAAATCAACGGCCCGTATAATTCTCGTCCACAGCGGCACGAGCCTCCACTCCGTGCGATTTCATTCACTTGCTCCGCGGCGCTTAGAACCAGCATTAACCGCGTGCGTACACTGCACGCAGGAGGAAAATGGGCCTCTTCGGGACAGAGAGATCGGAGCTCCCGGTTCCGCTGGGACCCGACGCGTGCTGACGGCGGGCGGGGCCTAAGAGAAACGGGTGGTCGCTGTGTGACGCAGAACAAAGACGTTGTGGTCTGCCCGTACCCCGGACGAAGCGAGCTTTTAATTATTGAACCAAATACGAAGCAGTCCTCAAATATCCGTCCGAGGCGGCATGTGGCAACGTTTTTGCCGATAGAAAAGTACCCCCGGCGCTGTACCAGTAGGCCCATACTATTCCTGGTATATATCATCACTCACGACTCGAGTTAACGCGCGTCCTACTCCGAAGCTTATATCCGGTATGCTCAGCCCAAATTTCTATACTGTTCGTTAAGGCCGCGGGAGAACCCTAAGGAATTTGTTGTCAAGCAGGCGCGAGTAGGCATTTCGCCAAAACATATAAACACTTGGAAATAGAGGTAAGATTTTTCAGCAAGATCCACTATTTTTGGATTATAAAAACTGATGCAAATATACGTACAAGAACCCAGAGCGTGTTTGCCCTTTTTTGAGCGCAATAATCGACTACCTCAAACGGGAACGTACATTGTCTGTCCGCACTTTTTTCGGGTTCGAATTATTAAGACTAAAAAGATGGGCGAAAATCCCAGCTAACGTTTAGTGAAATGCGTTTCTTCATACGTGCTGTAGCCATGGTTCTACATACAAACGCGCAAACTAATCAAATCGTCGGTTTTGGAACATATTTTCGACTTATTGGTGATGCTGGCTGGCAACTGTTGGACCTGGGAACGAGGTACCTAACGACCAGAAAAATGCGGCATCGTGAAGTAGATGATTTTTTTTGCCAAACGTAACATCGACCAGGCTGAAAATGCATACTGGTACTGCTTTTTAGCTCTAAGTCACTTGAATATAGTATACTAGATCATTCGCATGGCGTCGCAAATATCTCGCGACAGGCCACGAAATGAGTGTTCTTACTGCGCCCAAGCCTCGAAAACCGTATGTTTTAGCCTTTGTATGCCATCGTTAGGTTTGTCCGCGTTGAACGGACGTCAACACCAACGAAATTACTGATTTTCGTGGGTTTTTGCGGTTTTCGAGGGCCCGGCAGCGTGATTCAATGGATAACGAAAAGTGTAGGGCCACAAATGTTCCTCCGGTTTGTCCGCACGCAACGTAAAAAACGACGTCTCAATAGTCCTCTTCTGTGAAGACAACAGGTTCCCCAAAAATCAATAGTTTTGCAGACATGGGATCTGGGCGTAAAAAATCGAAAACTAAAAAACAAAGACAAGAAGCTTAAAAAAAGGCTCGAACGGGCAAGACGATTGGTGAAGTCGGGAGGGAGAGGCGCGCTGAAAACGCTGCGGGACGCCGTGACTGCCATGCGCTGGAGCAGCGCCAAGAAGGCGCTGCTCGCGCACGCGACGTGGCTGTTGCTCAGTGCGCTGATGAGGCCGAAGCTCGCCAAGCTGCCGAGAGACAGGCTCAGGAGCAAAAGCTATCAACGGAGAACCAAGAGCGCATGAGGCTCGACGCAGAAAAAACGTTAGCTGATGAGCGGCATCGTGCGGAAGCGGAAATGCGTGATGCGCTGTCAGCCGTAGAGGGTAGGAGGCGGGCAGAGGAGGCGAGGGTGTCGATGCTGGCAAAGGAATGAAACGAGCTCGTCTCGTCGATACTAGAGGGTGCTGACGGGCAAGTTTTGGCACAGCAAGAGGACCAGCCCGGAATGCATCTTCGGGAGATGCTCGGCTTGGCGATGGCTACTGCTGCTCTCTGACTTTTTCTAGCTGCGCACGTAGACGGATACCGCTCGAGAGATAACAGGTGCTGCTGTTGTTCGGTAACGCAAGTGGGAGAGGAGCATTTCAATTCTCCGTTGGGGGGGGGGCTGCTGATTTGCTGCTCTTGCTGCGCTCGCGATAATACTATAAATATTTGATACGATCACCATTTCTTGGGTTCATGAATTTTATTTGCATTTACCATGCAGCGCTCGTCACGACTCATTGTCGCAGTGCTGGTGCAAAGCTCCCGATAATGCGATAATAATATGATAATTTTTCAACGCCATTCATGTTTTTTTTTTGCTCTTACACTGCAACGCTCATACGACTCATGGCCGGAGAACGATTTTGCAAAGCTCGTGAAAATGCAAGAAGCACCCAATGCGGAATGCATATATGACCTCATCCGCAACAACGGCGAGAGCCGGAGCGGCGCCGCCAGTTTTCATCTCCTGCTGCGGCTGCTGCTGCTGCTGCTGCTGCTGCTGCTGCTGCTGCTGCTGCCGCTGCGCCTGCTGCTGCTGCTGCTGGTAGCTGGTGTCCGATTTTTTTTTTTTTTCTCTCCAATATTTCGTTATGTTTGCTGCTCTTGTTGTGCTGAAATTATGCGAGCTGTTGGTTTTGAGCCTCTGAAATTAAAAAGAATGATGATGACTGCTGTCAAATCGCTTGACTGTGGTTGGTTGGAAAAAATAAATTCGTTTCTTCGCATACCGACCAGGGGACACCCAGGTTGCTGGTACCGACTATGAAGTGGACCTCGGGACGTGCCCAACTGTGACTCACAAAATCACATCGTGTGTCGTTTCTGGCTGCCTACGACGTCTGCCCGCTGCACCCGACGCCCTCACGCACCCTATCATGAGCGTGACTCAGTTTCACGGACTGCGGTTGCTTGTGAGGAGATGTAGCTGTCCTCGAGTGAAGTGCAAACGCTCAGTTTGGGGTTGGTTTTTGTCTGATTTTGTGTCATTCTGAATTTCGACCAATTTCGACCACTGCAGTAGCCCACAAAAAAAAAAAAACTGCAGTAGCCTACAGTCGAGGTGTAGACCTCCGTTGAGAAAGCGCGGACGTCCAACCTAAATAGAATCACGAGCTGCTGTGGATGCAACACTAAAAAGTAACACCCGCTCTCTGCTAAGGCACGAACCAGCCGAAGGTCGAAATACACCGGGCAAAAAATGCGGCGTAATTGACTGCGCCAAAAATATATCTAGAGATTAGAGTGAGCCAGAAACCCGGGGATGGGGGGTGGTTTTAGGTCCCCCGCGGCCTTTTGAAAAAGTACCCCCGGCGCTGTACCAGTAGGTCCATACTATTTCTTGTATATCATCATCACGAATCAACTTATCGCACGTTCTATACCCAAGGCTATACCTGGTATGCCTGCGTAAGTTTACAGACTGCTGCTGTAGAACTGTACAGATGGCGGACAAAGAGTCTACGCACCCTCTCGGCTTGGTCTTCATCATGTCTGCCCTTTGCGTTGTTATTACCTCTTGTCCCTGCTAGGCGCTGCAACGGCAGTTTCCGCGCTGCTGTGTACCTGACGGATGCCGCCGCTGGTTTATGAAGCACTGCTGTGTTTTATGATTGTAGACGATCGTCGAATAAACAACCGTGGAACCAAAAACAAGTGCGGGGCAAGTACCGTTTTTTGTTGATATTAGCACACAACGATCCTTACATTTTCGAAAATAGTGATGTGCGGTGTGATATGAGCTGCTATGCTTATGTGCCTCCGAGTCTCATCGTATCATAAAAAATGCCATCATTAAGCCTCTATTTTCAAGTCAAAATACACGCGACCTTCGGCCATCGATCGAGAGCATCAGCACGGGCATTTTTTTTTTTTTTTCATATCACGTTTACTTACCATCTTCTGGACAAGCCGTGGTCACAGGTGTCGTCCCTTCCCCACCCGGCACGTGCCTTCATTTTTATCGTGCAGAGGGTTCAGCATTCCCAACGCTCGTCGATTTTCATCGAATTTTGCTTTCCGCAAGTCATTTTTTTGTACAAGAAAAAGTCCCTACGAATACGAGTATGCACTCGGGGGGGCTCGAACCAGCGAAATCGACCTGAGTGGTTACGAGGTTTACCCACTAGATTGCCGGGGCCGCCGATCTATTTCGTACCAGGCAAGTTTTTGTCATCGTAGGAGATTGCTCTGCGCACGCGGCGGTGATTCCCAAACGGTTTCTCCCATCGTCCTCTGTGTGATATGAGCCATGCCAGGGTGCAGCTCCATGCAGACCGTGCACCTTCGGCGAGATCTTATGGCCGTCTCATGGCGTGGTCCAATAGTAGTATACCGTACGAAATCGGGCAAGGTGCAAATTTTCCGTCTTCAGCAATTAAGCCGAATTGAGCCGCAATCGGAAACTAGATAATATGGTACCGGTTATACGAATACCCTGGTACGTAATACGAATAGGTAGATGTTCGTCTGTTGCCGCTGCTGTTCTACCGAGCGAGCGCGCCCACATTACCGTTTGGGCCGTGTCCCTGAGACATACTGCAAGTGATACTGTCAGGCCCGCTACACTGATGGGGGGACGGAGAAGCTCTGCTGCTGTAGATACCGTGGTGGTGGCACGTCACGCGGTGTACGTACGAAGTACCTCTGATGTTGAATTTGTTTTACGACATCCGATACAACCGCCGACCGACCGACTACGTATCGATCGCGCGATCGGCTTTCTGTAATTATGCGTGGTGGGGTATCGTGTGACGCTGGCTAGTAGGTCATACAGTGTCGGCGTCACCAATGATCTAGTGGGTTAACCTCGTAATCACGAAGTAAGGTCGATAACCACGAAGTAAGGTCGATCTCGCTGGTTCGAGCCCCCCCCCGAGTGCATACTCGTACTGTTAGGGACTTTTTCTTGTGCAAAAAAGTGACTTGCGGAAAGCGCGAGAGCGTGAGTTGGCAAACTTCGATGAAAATCGACGAGCGTTGGGAATGCTGAGCCCTCTGCGCGATAAAAATGAAGGCACGCACCGGGAGGGAGAAAAGACGACGCTTGTGACCACGGCTTGTCCAGAGGCTGGAAAGTAAAACTGAGATAAAAACAAAACAAAACAAAACATCAACCAGTACTGCGGTACTGCTGTACCAATATACTACTGTACCTGGTAAACTTGTTGAACATGTTTTGATGATTGAAGGTGCATATTTTCCGTCTTGGATAATTAAACCAAAATCGGGAACTATGTATGATTCCGGTGATACGTAATACATATACAAATACGTAGATGCTCGTCTGCTGCTGCTGCTGTTCTACCGAGCGAACCCCCCCGCATTACCAAGTGGGCCGTGTCTCTGAGATATGCTGCAAGCGATATTGGCAGGCCCACCGTACTGATGAGGGGAAGGAAAAGCTCTGCTGTAGATTCCCTAGTGGTGGCACGTGACCCGGTGTACGTACAAAAGGTACCTCTGATGTTGAACTTGTTTTGGTGATCGCAGGTGCACAGATTTTCCGTATTCAATAATTAAGCCGAAATCGGGAACTATGCTATTACAAATGTTCGTTCGTGTTGGCTTGGTTCAGTCTGCTGCTGCTGCCTCTGCTGTGCTTGTTGCTATTGCTGCCCTGTTGTTGCTGCTGCTGGTCCTGCTCAGTGTCATTTCTATTTTTCTTCCTGAACAAAAAACGAGTATCAGGTACGTGCGAGTACGTACCACACCCTGCACAATAGCCTGTTGAACATAACTATTGGTATGTCAATAGGTTTGCGTAGTGCATATCGACACCCATTGTTACCGTCAATAGGAGGGCGAAGGTATCGATCGATACCCATTGATGACAAAGTTAGGTTTAGAGAAATTGGTGCAATAGGCTGTTCTTAGGTTAGGTATGTGAAATTGTCGATCGATACCTATTTATTTAACCAATAGGTTAAGCGAAATTGGTACAATAGGCTATTGCTCTTAGGAAAGGTGTGTGAAATTGTCGATCGATACGTAGTGATGACAACAATAGGCGAAGTGAAATCGGTACAATAGGCTATCACCTTAACTCTATAATTACGAGCGAATTCGAGTTTCTAATTTACACGGCGTCTCGCGATATAGGGCTCCCTTTCCTGACGGCTGAAGGGATTTTTGCTTAATTAAACAGTTGTGTTTTAACTTCGGTTTTCATAAATTCTAATAATTTTCTGGTAGACGTATTTCCATGTGATACACTTGGATTTCTAGCGGGGCCACACTATACCATTCCATACCGTACCACATACCATACAAACCCGATCATACCACACTATTCCACACCGTCCCATTTCCCGCCCGAGGTCTCTCTCACACTAACTTGGAGAAATATGACGGCACTAACTTCAAGAAAACAAATTCACTCTAACTTCAACATAAAAAATCTCTCACCAATTTCAAGACAAAAATCCACACTAACTTCAAGATAAAAAAACCGAAAAAAAACCCATCAAAATTCAAAAGAGGATTTCCAAAACTCGACTCAGAATCGAAAAGCGGTCAAAACTGAGCGAGATAGCCGCTACCGCACTAAATTCAAGATAAAAAACCTAAACCGGACCATACCACACTCGTAACCACGCCATCCCATCCATTTCCCGCCCGGTTGTCGCTCTCACACTAACTTGAAGATAAAAATACGACGACCCTCACTTCAAGATAAAACTTTGCAGTCTTAACTTACGTTAAAAAATACCCCACTAATATCAAGACGAAAAAATCAACACTAACTTCAATATAAAAAACCCGAAAAATATTAATGACAAAAAATAAAAAAGTGGATTTCCGAAACTCGACTCAGAATCGAATAGCAGTCAAAACTGAACGAGACAGCTGCTACCACACTAGATTCAACATAAAACACATACCATACCGGACCATACCACACTCTTGACCACACCATCCCTTTTCCCGCCCGGGGTCGCTCTCACACTAACTTGAAGATAAAACCCGACACTAACTTCAAGGTAATAAATTCCATTCTTACGTGAAGATATAATTTCCCATAGTAATTTGAAGACAAAATAAATCTACACTGACTTGAAGGTAAAAAAATCCGAAGAAACGTTATCGAAAAAAAAAAGATGGATTTCCAAACAAAAAAACGTGCAAACAGCGGACAAATTCATTTCATCGGGGATAGTAACAATGATATGGGCCAATAATAATGATATGTACGAGATGATAACTTTTTACAAGCTTCCCCTTCGGGATGTATGTGAGTGGCTTGAAATCCCGGGGGTGTCGCGGGTTGAAAAGGGCTCTTTAAAACTAAAGAGAAAATAATTAGCCACCGCTCAATCAAGTAACCGGGCAAGTAGCACCGACCAGCTCAAACGAGTTTATAGTTTAGTTTATCATGGCCATGAGACAACATCAAAATAATGTGGACTGCTGCTGTCCAACAGCCACCAACGCAGACATGTTGACGACATATAAAATATCCAGCCGCGCAAGTTCCTAGCGACAGCTATACTATCTTAGCTGGGAAAAAAATAATGAGGCCCGAATTTTGGTTGGCTTTACCTTGGATTTAGTGTGTGTTTTACGCACCTGGCTGGACAATGGTCTAGGGCATCGCGAGCAACAGAGACAACGGCATACGCTTTGATTCGTCATCTGCAATGGCCCTTGTGCGGAAGAGCGAAATACCATGGCGGGGACGGTCGATCATGGCTTCCTGGCAGCGGTGGCGGAACTTGCGCGCACGTAAAACAGAACAAAGACGCGCAGTTTTTTCGATGGAAACCCCTGCTATTTCGAAACACACTAACCGAGCTGTTGCTGCGGCTTCTGCTAGCTGCTACTGGCTGCTGCTGGCTAATGCTGGATTTGCTGCCTGATGCTGCCTGCTGCTGCCTGCTCTCTGTCCGCTGCTGCTGCTGCTGCTGCTGGCTGCTACCTTGCTAGCTGCCGGTAGCTGCTGCTACCTTGCTAGCTGCTGCTATCTTGCTAGCTGCTGCTAGCTGCTGCTATTACAGGAGAACATAGTAATCAGGACCAAATATGGTTAGTAAATTCAGTGGAATGTATAGGTTTTTGTGTACATGGTGGGTCCTGATTACTTTGGTCCTCCGTAATAGCTGCTGCTGCTGCTGGCTGCTGCTGCTGCTGACGGCTGCTGGCTAATGCTGGATTTGCTGCTTGCTGCTGCCTGCTGCTGCTTGCTGCTTCCTGCTCTCCGTCTGCTGCTGCTG
>JAYJMJ010265228.1:0-13771 GCA_036873875.1 Laminaria ephemera | reverse complement strand
CCACCATCTTACTTAGTTATAGTTCTAGGGCAACGATTACAAACAAGAACTCCATAGATAAATGCCCATGCCGCTCATTTTTATTTTGCTTTTTACGATGCCCATTTAAAATCTAACGCCCAGCTCACTCGCAATTTATGCGGTGGCGCAATTGCGGTATAGTTGAGCGACAGCGAAACCGCAATTTCGACACCGCGTAAATTGTCGAGTGCAGCTGCTTGTTATGCGGTGCGGATTTCATAGCCCTCTGATTCCTTAATGTTAACCGCAACCCTCATCTATAGCCTCTTTATGTAAGAGCATTATTTCTGCTGCCTCCAACGCTCTTTCTTTGTCTGGCGTGAGACTCATTTGATTTATAACTATAGAACACAAATACTCGGATATTTCTTGAGCATTCTTATATTTCACATGCCCCAATACGCTCAGCACGTAACTCCGATACTCAGCCCTTGCGTATGGTTCCTCCCGAACTCCTATTGGATCCCAAACGTAGAACAGAACTTCATCCACGCGCTTCTCTAGCTCGTTCTTTGCAATTCTCTCCATTCAATATTCTCGCATAACGCCGCGCTTAGCTGCATTTTATGCGGTGGCTGCCTTGTGGTAAAGTGGCGCGACAGCGACACCACAAGGCAGACACCGCGTAAAATGTCGGCTACAGCGCCTTGTTATATTTTTGTCAAATCAAACGGAAGGTTGAATTTGGCATTTTTGTTTATATCTTTACAGAACTCCACCCAGTCATCTTTATCTACTCGCTTAGAAACGTAGTGAGCAGCCATTTCTGTAAACGACAAACTAACAAACTCAAGGTCTTGAGTGCATTGCTGCAGCGCAGGTTCGAAACTCGCGCCGTATGACAAATATATTGCATCACGATAGTTTGCCTTGCCACGATACCTAAATGCCTGCGTGAGAAAATTGGTAGTTGCCGGAACCAACTTGCCATCCCGCAGCGCTTTTGCAGCATTGGTTCTGAAATTGGCATAACCGCCATTTTTGAACTCTGAACTGCTTTTAACACGCTCTTCGATTTTCCATTTTTCATAGTCTGATGTGCCGCTAAGGTAACCACAAATTGCACCCCAAGCCTCAATTACATCTGTTGGCTCCTCAACAAGTGCATGTTGATTTCCAGCTCTGAGTGATTGGATGGTTGCCTTAATATTCGATGGGGTTAAATCTGTAACGAATAGATCAAAAGGTTTTTGCACTAAATTTCTGGTAACCAGATCAGCATGCCAGACACGTGCAGTTTTTGCGTGAGTTTGAGGGTCACTACCGGTGCTTGCCGCTATCATTGCTTTGCTAGCATAATAGACGGCGTAATACCACGAAACTATCGCGGGTTTTATTGAGTAATATGCATTTGTTGATTGTGCTAGCGCTCCTACAGCACACACATAGTTCATTGACATAAGAAGACACTCGAATGCTAATGTATCTGCATCGGTATTTGCATTACGCCCAGAGACACTGCCGTACTTGGCTTTTAAATCTGCATGGGAAAACCCTGAGTCTTGACAGGTTAATGCAAGAGCCCTCATCCAATTGGCTGTGCTCTGTACAGCGAACCGCGGAACCGGTTGATCACCGGTTCCATATAATCTCTCTAGCAACCACATGCACTGTACCTCCTTCTAAATATAACGCCGCGATAACTCGCAGTGTACGCGCTGTGAAAATTGCCATAAAATGGCGCGCAGCGGTATGGCAATTTTCGCAGCGGGTACGCTGTCGAGTTCATTGCTTTGTTAGCTTTTTTCATTCTTCCACATGCTGACATTAAATACTTCATAGCCACATTTTTCAAAGAAACTTGCTGCACTCTCATTAAAGCTCCATACGTCCAATGCTATATGCTGAACAGAACGTCGTTTGGCTTCTTTACTTGTGTGAACCATAAGCCTTTCACCAACTCCTTCCCTTCTTTGTTGTTGAGAAACAGCTATATGATGAATGTATAGCTTTTTTGCTGCATACGTCAATGCTGATTCAGAACGTTCAATATATTGAGACCAAATATAGCCAACTATGCTTTCTTCTTTTACAGCCACATAGATAAGCTGATTAATGTCAGAGATATTTGACAAGAACTCATCTTTTACGAGCGATTGGTCTATGGGGAACTTAAATATGTGTGGGTATTTTTTGGAATGTATTTCCTGAACTTCTGAATTTAGCAATACCAAATCATTTACGTGTTCCTTTTTAGCAGCAATGATATTTATCATATGTACTTCCTAGATTTTAAAGCTAACGCCGCAGTCAGTCGCAATTTATGCGGGGTTTGTATTGTGGTAAAATGGAGCTCAGCGACATCACAATGCAAACACCGCGTAAATTGTCGATCTGCACTGCCTTGTTATGCACATATTTGTATACTATATCTGGAAAATAAGAGACTGGTATAGATTTTGAACCAGCTTTTTCATAGTAATTTAGCAAGGAAGTAACTGTGAAAGCACTATTAGTACTCATCTCTATTCTGTCTCTCTGTTCTTGCGCACAACACGCATACAACGGCCCCAAGAAAGACAAAACACAAGTTGCAAAAGTGGTAAATAATGCTGATGCCGTGCTTATTCTAGCGGTAGACGGCGAGAAGCCCCCTAAGAAGATACTATATGAAAAGGAATTCCACGCTTATTTAGAGCCTGCTGTACATCGGTTTACCATAAAACACTCAATGACAAGCTACATACCCATTCCAGGTGGTGGATTAGTTGGCTTAGCATCTTCCAATCAAAAGGTTGAGGATATTTGTTTTGAACTCAAAGCTGGAGAATCCTACTTCATTGGCTCAAACGTAAATACGCAAGAACCTATAGTGAAAAGAAACATATCCTTTGCTAAGTGGGAACCAGTAAGACTCCTTAGCTGCGAGTAGCTTTTTTTGCATAACGCCGCAATCACTCGCAAATGGAGCGCTGCGGAAATTGCTGTACAGTGGAGCGAAGCGAAACAGCAATTTTCGCAGCGCGGAATTTGTCGAGTGGATTGCTTTGTTAGAAACTTTTATTCTCATCTGTAAGCCTAATCGTTGTTTCATCTAAAAACTCATATTCCGGTATGACCAAGTTGTGCTCTGCGGGACCGCCATTGTAAACACGGCCCGCCGCGTCAAATTTAGCCCCATGACAGGGACAGAAAAAACCTCCTTCTGGCATAAAGTCCAGCGACCCGTCACCCTCAACTGGGATGTGAGATGTACCGCAACCTAGGTGCGTGCACATACCAGAGGCGATAAAATATTCAGGGTTGAATGAACGAAGACTATTTTTGGCAAAGTCAGGCTGCTCTGAATTAGCCGATTCAGGATCACGAAGATCAGTATTCGTTTTCTTAAGGGCACTAATCTGGCTCTGCGTTCTTCTTACGATATATAAGGTATCTCCACTACCTGGAGCCGTCATCATTTGACCAGGCTTAAGTCTGGGAAAATTAATTACTTGATGATAGAGTCGAGGCTTCAGATATTCAGGCTTAGCCATAAACCTGAAAAATGGAATTGCTGCGAGAGTTGCACCAATGCCTGCGATTGAACCGGTCAAGAAAGTTAAAAGTTTACGACGCTGCATCAGTTATTTCCTTCTAACGCCTCAGTCACCCGCAGTGTATGCGGGGCGCAAATTGCGGTAAAGTGGAGCGACAGCGAGACCGCAATTTTCGCACCGTGTACACTGTCGGGTGCACTGACTTGTTAGATTATTGTTGCTCAAACTGGGCGCACTCCGTTAATACTTGCACGATACGAACTTACCAACGCGACCTTTACTTTAGCACTTCTGTCTCACGAAGCAACTGAGCCCTGGAGCCGAGAGACCAACAGTCTTGCCAAGGCTTATCTGAAGACACAAAGTAAACGAAGCAACTGTTACTGCGAAACATTCGAAGCCACTCTACAACGATGATTTGAATTGCTCCTGCAACTGCTCGACGAAACCTAGGAGAGCAATAATTATTTTTCTTTTCTTTTTGATCGGAGCCGATTCACTAACAATTCATGCACAGTCTTTAACGAAGCCTACCAACAACGAAGCAACATATTTCCAGGGGCACTTCGAAGCCATATTGCGACGATGGTTTAAATAGCTCACGCTACGTGGTTTGCTATACGGCTACACAGGTAGTGTTTTTAAATCTAACGCCGCAAACAGCCGCAGTGTATGCGATGCGCAAATTGCGGTAAAGTTGAGCGACAGCGAGACCGCAATTTTCGCAGCGGGTACACTGTCGGACTGCTTTGCCTTGTTAGAATATCGATGGTAATTACTGCCATTGAAATCTCAGCCTACAGCTCTTTAAGCCCTATATATACACGATACTTGCCACACACTACAAGCTGCCGCCTTTACGAAATGGATGAACTATGACGGCACCTACAACAGTTGAAACGAAACCGCCCCACACCGAAGGCTGACTGCTTGTGGCTGTTGTACCGAATGACTCCTGGAAGTTTAAACGCCATGATCCTGTGCGTCACCGTCCAACCTGCACGTCGCATCAGACTTGTGTAAACCAACAACATAAACCCGTACATGTATTGCACGTTACGCCGCTCAATGATCGTGCGAACGATTACAAGAAGCGTGACTACAAACGCTCGTCAGAAGTAACTTAGTGCGGAAAATGTTAAATGCGATACTTCAGTCTATTTTATTCTAACGCCGCATTCACTCGCAAAGTGCGCGGTATTCAAATTGCCATAAAATGGAGCGCAGCGGAATGGCAATTTGGACACCGCGTGCTTTGTCGAGTGCAATGCTTTGTTAGCTTGTTCACCACCAGTATTTGTGAAGATGCAGCTGAAGCTCCCTTGCATGTAGCCCCCAATGACTTCTGTAACTAAATTGAAAGTTCCAAAGTGCATTATTCAGCGAGGTATTTTCTAAATACCACTGCACATCTTTTAGTTCATAGATTATATCTACCAGATCATCGATTGCGTCTCCAACTACCACTTGAGCTTTGTCGATTGATTCCGGCTCACCATCAGCCGTACAGTAAAAACCGAGCTTAGGAAACTGAATACACAATTTTTCCCTTAGAGCCGCTAAATCCATTTCTGTTGGGTCAGGATAATCGTTATTATCGTACTCAAACTCTTCAATATGTGCAGACACTAAAAGCAGGTCCAACTCTACCAAGAGCTCACCATGATCCGGTAAACGTCCTTCGTTTTCCGTACAGAAACGTATAAATCTATTTATTGATTGTGTGATGTTCATTGTTTAAAAGCTAACGCCGCCTTCAGCCGCACTTCACGCGGGGGCTGATTGCATGATAAAATGGGAGGTACGAACATTCATGCAATTTGACACCGCGTGAAGTGTCGGTCTGCAAGGCCTTGTTGAACGAAGCTGCTGCGCAGCAGAAGTAAAATCTCATTGATTAACTAACCTCCTTAAACCACTCACTCTCCGAGTGGCTCACTAAGGAGATGACAATGAAATCCTCTGAACTTAAACGCTTCAACAAACTATACCACCTTCACGTGCGTGCCCTAAAACTACAAGGCATGTCTGATAAGACCATCGACGTCTATTCCCGTGCCGTTCGGCGTCTGTCCGAACACTTTGATTGTGTACCCGACAAAGTCTCTACCGAACAACTCGCTAGCTACTTTTCCCAACTGATCGATTCTCACTCTTGGAGCACCGTCAAAATTGATCGCTGTGGCCTGCAATTCTTCTGGAAACATGTTCTTAAGAAGGACTGGAAATGGGTTGATATGATCAAACCTCCCACAGTACGCTCTATTCCCGATGTCTTTAGTGTAGCTGAAGTTCAACTGATTCTTCAAACTACACGCTCTATGCGCTACCGCGCTTTTATTCTATGCACCTACTCTATGGGCTTGCGCCTATCTGAGACCTTGAACCTACAAGTCAGTGATATCGACTCAAGCAACTTTCGCGTTCATATTCGACGCGGGAAAGGACATAAAGATCGATTCGTGCCTGTCTCTGAACCAGTCATTCTACAGCTTCGTAAACTCTGGCTGATGCACCGCCATCCAAAATTTGTCTTCCCCTCCACTAAAAGCATTCCCAACATACGCAACGCTCGCATTACGATGAGCCATGGCACCACTCAGTTTGCGTTCAGGAAGATCATTGAACAGTGTGGCATTAAAAAAAAGTTTCAATTCACACCTTGCGCCACAGCTATGCCACGCACCTACTGCAACGCGGCATCAGCCTACGACGACTGCAGGACTTACTTGGACACTCTTGCCCAAAGACTACCGCTCTCTATACTCACCTCACTGGGGTAAGTGAACACGACAATTCACTAGCCACCGATCAGCTCATTAATGATCTGCTCAAGGCGGGCAAATCATGATTGCTCTAGCCGATATCGTCACACAATACAAAAACGAACTACTTGTACGTTTCTCTGACTCTTTACTGCCCAGCCATCACAAGGCACTTCGCGCCCTAGTGCAGTGTAGAACCACCGCCATCGGGACCGCACACTGGAAGTGCGATCAACAACAGTGCGACAAGACTCTGCGAGTACCTCTCTCCTGCGGCCATCGCAGTTGCCCTCGATGCCAAAACCATGAAGTCACTGTATGGCTTGATCGTCAGCGAGAGAAGCTACTGCCTGCTAACTACTTCCTGCTTACTTTCACACTTCCTAAACAACTACGCCCCGTGGCATGGGGCAATCAACGGATTGTATACGACTGCCTGTTTAAAGCCGTCTCCGATACGCTTAAACAATTTGCGCTTGACCCTAAGCATTTGGGCGGAAACGCCGGCATGACTCTGGTGCTTCATACCCACACTCGACGTCTCGATTTCCATCCACACATACACGTGGTAATGCCTGCTGGCGTCATTGCCAATGATGGCAAGCAATGGAAAGCTCTCAATAAACAGTATCTCTTTAACGAGTTCGCTCTGGCTGAAGTATTTAGAGCTAAGTTTCTTCATGCCATTAACAAAGCAGGACTAACTATCCCAAGTGGCGTCCCAAAGAAATGGGTAGCGCATTGTAAGTTCGCAGGTTCTGGGGAGCCGGCACTAAAGTACCTTGCTCGCTATCTTTATCGCGGTGTCGTCAGTGAGTCATCAATACTCTCAAACAACAATGGTGACATTACTTTCCGGTACAAAAATAGCGGTACCGGAAAACTCGAAACACGTAGCCTACCTGGTGCTGTATTCCTCTTAAAGCTGCTTCGCCATGTGCTACCCAGAGGATATCAACGCGTCAGGCACTATGGGTTCTTACATCACAATGCACGTGTGCTATTACAACGCATTCAACTACTACTGCATGTGGCGGTTAAACCGAGAGATAAGAAAGCGAAGGTGACATTCAATTGTACTTGCGGTCACGGAATGATGAAGTTGATCTCCATCTTCCGGTGGCCATCTTTCGACCGATCCTCCGCTAGAGCATCTCCCGGATAAACCCAAAGGTCGTTTTTGTAGGTTGACCTTGTACTGGCACTTAACGTTCTATAGTGCCAGTGTTCTACTGTGGGTGTTGCTCCATTTTATCTGTAAAAAGACGGGTTTTATTATGCCACGCGTATGAGCTGCACCCAGTATTCCATCGCTACTAGCTATATGAAGCTGATTGAACTGTGACACACCGATTAAACACATCGTAAAAACACCGATCAATTTCCTATAGCCCACCCCCTTCCTTCGATTCCGCTCCGTACAACCATCGGATAAGATCGCCGCGGGGGGCGATCTATCCTATTCGTTAGAATCATCACCGGATCTCACTACAACCACGCTAGCTCACTCTGATACATTTTTCTTTTCTTTGCCTGCTCGTAAGGCCACTTCACACAGAATAACAGATTCTTTTCAACTAGCACATTCACGAACAGAACCAGCCCCACGCTTACTCTTTAAGATGATAGCGGCGGTAGAGTAAATACAAGAATATGAATGACCACCGCTGGAATCATGTGCGTCACTTACTCACTTCACGAGTCTATTCAGTTTGTAAGATACTGAGAAGCAACGGTACAAGCAAAGCCCGTTTCCAATGCTTTTCAATCAGTGCTAATAGTACGGATAAATCTTACGAGTGAGCAGCACGAAACTTTTATTCTAACGCCGCCTTCAGTCGCGGTGTATGCGGTGGCTTTTGTGTGCGAAAGTGGGAGCGCAGCGAGCATGCACACAAACGACACCGCGTACACCGTCGGCTGGAAGGCCTTGTTATGTGAATTACACTTAAAAAAAAGTGGTTTCTACGGTTACGACAACCCTTCAATTAGTATCATTTTTCTATCAAGTGCTTCCGGCTTTACCTTGAGAGCCAACGCATACTCGTCCGACTTGTACCACTCTTTTGCTTTTTCCATTGACGGGAACTCAGCAATTATGATGACTTTTGGATTCCATGTCCCTTCAATGATTTCTACTTTTCCTGCTTGAGCATGAAACTTCCCACCGTAAGGCGCTAGTGTATGTTCCGAGAGACTCAGATACTCTTTGAGTTTCTCTCTGTTCTTTACCTCAACGTCACAAATAAGAAATACACTCATTATTCCTTCTCTCTAAGTTTCGATTTTTACACATAACGCCGCCATCACTCGCAATTTATGCGGCGTTGTTTGTGTGCAAAAATGTGAGCGAAGCGAGCATGCACACAAATCGACGCCGCGTAAATTGTCGAGTGCATGGCCTTGTTATGCTTTTTGCACTAGAATATCATGGAAGGCACCAAAACACCGCGAAATGCCATTTTTCGGAGAATAATTGTCGATAATTAGCATTCGGCGAGACAAATATCATGATTATTGACTTTACCTTGTCAAATTTTCGTTCAGTACGCGAAAAACAAACATTCAGCCTTTTCGCTGAAAGCGCGTCGGGCCACCTGCCCAATAATATTGCCAAACCAGGAAATGGAAAAATCAGCATCCTTCGGACAGCTGGCATTTATGGTGCGAATGCATCAGGTAAGACCAATATATTCTTAGCCTTCGAAGCGTTGCGGTACATCGTATGCTTAAGCGGAGATCTGAAAGATGGTGACACCATACCTTGCTACCAACCGTACATGCTTTCTGACACGAACAAATATGCCCCAATAGAATTTGAAGTTGAAATACTTTTAAAAAATCAAATCCGATTTCTGTATAAGGTTTCTTTTACCTCCAATAAGATCATTTCTGAGTCACTTGATTTTTATCCCTCTAGATCTAAAGCTAACCTGTTTAAGAGGAATAAAAACGATAGCTGGGAGGATCTAACATTTGGAGGGCACTATAAGGGAGGCAAAAAGAAATTTGCGTTCTTCGAAAACAATAGCTACATATCTAAGGCGGGCAATAGCGCCGATGCACCAGAGCTAGTCCGAAACATCTTTAATTATTTTCGACTAGAGGTCTTTTATTTAGGAGTCGATCAACGTGTGAGTATGCATCTCTGGAGGGAGAACAGTGAATTTGTCGATAGTGTTGCCGAGATACTATCCAAAGTTGATACAGGAATTTCCGGAGTGCAGTTCAAAGAACAAGATACTCCACAAATCAAGTTCCCAAATGACGTTCCTGAAGCAGTTACAAAGAGAATACTCGATGCCGAAAGAAAGAAACCTTTCTTCCTTCATGAGGGTGAAGATGGCTTTTTTCAAGAATTTACTGAAGAAATGGAATCATCTGGAACATTAAAGCTGTTTAGCATGTTGCCAATGCTATTAGATGCTTTTGAGGATGGAGGCATACTTATACTCGATGAACTTGATAATAGCTTTCACCCGCATATTGCAGAATTGATAATTAAACTTTTTAATGACCCTAAGGTAAACAAGAACAATGCTCAACTAATTTTCTCGACGCATAACGTAAACCTTATGTCACCAGAGTTACTACGAAGGGATCAAATTTGGCTTACCGAAAAACAGGAAGGCCAAACACAATTGTCCTCTCTAGAAGATTTTGACAAAAATACTGTCAAAATGGATAGCCCTTTTAATAAGTGGTACGGTGATGGTCGTTTTGGCGCTATACCTTCTATTGATTTTAAAGCAATCTCAAAAATAATAGCTAAACGGGTTTCCTAAGCAATGCCCAAACCAAGAGGAAACAAAAAAAAGAAAAAACTCAAGCCAATCTTGCATATTTTTTGCGAAGGTGCGAAGACAGAGCCTAACTATTTCAATGGCTATATAAAGGAATATTTTTCAAACAATCGATTGCTAAAAGTAGTTAGAGTAGAAAAAACAAAAAAGAACACACCTATTCAACTAGTCGAGGAGGCTACGCGACTTAAGACGGATAAAGTGACACCTACACACGACTTGTTCTGGGTCGTTTACGATAGAGAAGCAAAAAATAAGTATTCAGATAAACTGCACAAGCAAGCGCTAGAAAAGGCTAAAGGCAAAAATATTAAAGTATGCATCACCAACGTGTGCTTTGAAGTCTGGATACTTCTACACCTTAACAGCGTTACTGCACCATATTCTAGCTGCACTGATCTACTGAAAAATAGTCCATTAAAAGCATTTCTGAAAAAACACGGCATAAATAATTATGATAAGGGAGATGAAAATGTTTTCGAACTTATCTCAAACGAGATATCAAATGCAAGGGATCGCGCCGAAAAAATGAATGCTGAAACGTTAAAATCCTCCTATGAGACTGACGCTAACCCCCATCTCCTTAACCCGTATACCCAAGTACATGAACTCCTTGACGCCATAGACGATTTTGCTAAGTAAAAATAGCCCTAATGAGCATAACGCCTCGATGAGCATAACGCCGCAGTCAGTCGCAATTTATGCGGTGCTTGTATTGTGGTAGAGTTGAGCGACAGCGAAACCACAATACAAACACCGCGTAAATTGTCGATCTGCACTGCCTTGTTAGCCTGATCTCACTCGTCTTCTTTATTCCATTGGATCCACAGATACAATAAGCTCAGCGTCGTCAAAATCAACAGTGGGAACTTCATTTACTTCTGACAACGCATCATTAAACTTAACTGTAGCTACACCTGTGAATGAGCTACTACAATCAAAGTCACGACCAATATCCCCATATATCTCTTGCCAGTCATCTCCCCACGCTGCATCTAAACTTACATTCAGATCAACGTCAGCCTCGAACGCAATAGTGCAATCGAATTGCCCCACTGCGATAATACTAAAATCGGTAACATAAGCTCCTTGTATGGAGTTTAATTCAGCGTCAAGGTTGAAATCATCATGATCCACATCAATACTGCCAGCCTCCTCTTCAATAGCGCTTTCTAGAAATTCAGTTGCCTCCTGGATCAAGCAACGAAAAGCATCGATAGATTTACTTTCCTCGAGTATATTTTCAGTTAAGGAGCGTAAACTGTAGAAGTACAACAACGAAGTGTATCTGTCACAGGATTTCTTGAAATCAGTATCGAAACTTACAACAGCAATAAAAACACCTTCTTTCCTTGCATATTGCTCCAATATTGCAACAGCAAATGCATCTGGGAATTCTTTACTCTTTTTTCCTGCACCAAATGGAGCAACAACTGTATCGTACCAGTCCATGATTTTTTCTATTTTGACGTTAGAATAGTCAAGAGTGATACCACTTAACTTTTTTTTGAAATCATTCCATTCTTTGATCGCTCTGCGCCTCATGTCCCACAAAACATAGCCATCTACATCCACACTTGGAAAATGTTTCCAACTATGAAGAAATGGAGCCTTCTTTCTTACATTACGTAAAAGAGCCAGAGCATCACCCACTCTAGACTGAAGATGCCGTTTTATTTCCCTTTCAATTGGATCTGGAGTTACTAGAATTATATTCTCCTCCTTACAAGCCTCAACAAATGCAATTAAAGTGGGAGCATCATAATTGTAATTAAATGAGTCGAAGACGGAAGTATCCAAAAATACAGCATTGATTGAAGTCACTAGTATTACTTACCTCTCGATTCTAAGGCTAACGCCGCATTCACTCGCAAAGTACGTGGGGTTTAAATTGCCATAAAATGGAGCGCAGCGGAATGGCAATTTAAACACCGCGTGCTTTGTCGAGTGCAATGCTTTGTTAGGCTTTTGCATTAAACGCGTCATGATATGTCACTTTACCGCTTGGTAGAGTTCCTGAAAATTGTAGCACTTGAAAATGCTCTGAAGGTACGCCAAGTAGAACAAGCGATGAATTTGATTGGAAACCGAAACGACCATAATAGGCCGGATTACCCAGTACAACACACCCAGAAGCACCTGAACTTTTAAGTTGCTGTAATGCTGAATGCATCAGTTCTGAACCAACACCCGCCCTTTGATTACTTGGTAAAACAGAAATAGGACCAAGACCAAACCAGCCCTTAGCGCCGTCGGTTATGGTTATAGGCGATATGGCCACATGACCGATGATTTTATTATTCTGTTCTGCGACCAATGAAATAAACAGCGCACTAGAACTACGCAAAGTAGCTACTATATATTGCTCTGTATTTTTTGAATACGGCGCACCCAGAAAAGCCGCGATAGTAACTTCCTCTATTGCACCAATATCCCTGCTCTCTTCACTTCTAATTTCAAGTCTCACGAATACCCCTATAGAGCCTAACGCCTCAGTCAGCCGCATTTTATGCGGGGTTTGGCTTGTGGTAAAGTGGAGCGACAGCGAGACCACAAGACAAACACCGCGTAAAATGTCGGTCTGCACTGACTTGTTATGCGCACCTTACTCAACTTAAACTCCAACCTAAACTGCTCCCCTACTTAATTTCAGTGGCCAGCTCTTCTGGTGTTTTAAATTCCAGAAATTGCCACGGGATGCCGTTTATAATGTTTTTAATCTCTTGCGGATCATTGGTATGCGCACCAATTAGAGATGTGGCTTTACTACGAACCGTGCGTATTTTTGCTCTAAGACTTGCATTCTGAATAATACCAAACTCCATGCCTGGTGATTCATTGGTCTTGTATTCCGGATACCTTGAAATAGAAAGACAATAGAAAGACAATAGAAAGAATGAGGCTGTAGTTTTATCACGTGTGACTTTTTACGGATGCTGATAAAGCACCAGTACAGATCATATTCTTGCTCAGTATCATGAGTGATAGGTATTTTATTTTCCTTTGCTTCAGCTTTGGTTATAGCTATTACCATATGAGTTCTATCTCAATTATTGCTCGTACATTTCTCGCATAACGCCCGCTTCAGTCGCAATTTATGCGATGGCTAAATTGCCGTACAATGTGAGCTTGCGAACATGGCAATTTTGACAGCGCGTCAATTGTCGAGCTGCAAGCGCTTGTTATGTGCATATCTCGATTTTGTTTTCACTACACCACACTTGTAGTGCCATTTTTTGTTGCTCCGCTTCATAGGAAAACCATTCATCAAGCTTATTCATGCTGCTGAGCATAGCTTTACATCTTTGATACGCCCCTTTTCTTCTAAATATTTCATACACTTCGTCTACTTTTTCAGGTATGCGCTCGGACGTAAACTGAAGCACCAGAGATTTACCCAAATCTAGATCTGACTTGTTGGGAACTAAAATATACTTTTTTGAATCATCTATATCTTCTGGGATTTCATCTTCTGAGTCAGGAGAATCATGATATAGCTCTCCAGTTTCTCTGTTGAGGTAGACAAAATACTCACCGAATGAAAACACTGTAGACGTGCACTCCAAAGCGAAATCAAGGTCTGACATTGATACAGGCAAGATTATTACTCCGATATACTATTTTCACATCACGGAGTAGGAACGCCCGTTACCGGACGCCCCCTCCACAGACCCGGACGTGCGGTATTACCGCATCCGGTTCC